>MCFG01000092.1:127500-182500 GCA_002104895.1 Anaeromyces robustus | reverse complement strand
AATAATGAATAATGAATGCATGCATAATATTTTATAAAAATTTTTTATTCAAATGAATTAATTAATTAATTAATATATAAACTATTATTTAAATAGTAAAATAATAACAAACAATAATAATACTAAGAAATTTTTCTTTGTGCGTATGTATGTGTTTTTGTATTGTATTTTTATTTATTTTGTGTTTCCGTTTTTTTCAACAATATTCATTCATTATTGTAGATATAGAAATTTAAAAGAATTATTATTTAATATTATTTAAAGGAATCTTGATTAAATGTTATAAAAAGATTTTAGATTGTAAAAATATTAAATATAAAAAGAAATATATTTATATATAAACTCCTTTATTTTATATATTTATATATAATATCAACCTAATTTTAAATATACGGACTTGATTAAATAAATTAATATTCAATTTATTTAATTATTTATTTATTTAATTATTTATTTATTTATTATTTATTTATTTATTTATTTATTTATTTATTTATTTATTTATTTGTTTGTTTTATTTATTTATTTTATTTAGAGAATTAAACATAAATACATATATGTAATTTTTTAAATTATCTGTAATGTTTCTACTTAATTGATTTTTATTATTTAATAAATAATTCAAAACACATTTGACTTTTTTTTTTCATTATTATTTATTATAATTTTTTATTTTTTATTTTTTGTTTTTTTATTATTAAATATAACTTTTTTTTTATTATTTATTTATTTTATTTATTTATTTTATTTATATTATTGTAACAAAGTTTATAATGAGAAAATGAATTTCATTTGGTAATAAAATATTCATTTTCTCATTATAACCACAAAATAATAAAATTTGACCATTATTTGATGAAAATAATATAAAATAATAGAAATTTAATAAAAAAAAATAAATAAATAAATAAAAAAAAAATAAAAAATTAAAAATAAAAGAAAGTAATTTATATTTATGATGTAAATTATAAATGTTTTTTTTTAAAAAAAAAAAATAAAAATAAAACAAAATAAAAAGTAAATATAAAATAAGTAATTATAAACAATAATAATTTATAAATAACAAATAATAAACAATAATAAATTTCATTTAATTATATAATAAACATTTTTTTTTTTTTTTTTTGATTATCTTTTTTTTATTTCTAATATTGATTTATAAATAAATTAAAAAATTTTAATCCGATTCATTATTTATTTACATTTGTTTATTTAAATTTTTAAACGTAACACAAAATCAAAAATGAAGTATCTAAATAGATACTTCATATTAGATTGATAATAAATAAATAGATATATAAATAAATAAATAACTAAATAAAAAATAATAAATAAATAAATTAATAATAAATAAATAAATAAATTAATTAATAATAAATAAATAAATAATAAATAAATAAAAGATAAAATAAATAATAAAGAAATAAATAAATAAATAAATAAATAAATAAAAGATAATAAATAAATAAATAAATAATAAATAATAAATAAATAAATAAATAATTAAATAACTAAATAAATAATAATAAATAAATAACTAAATAAATAATAATAAATAAATAACTAAATAAATAAATAATAAATAAATAAATAATAAATAGTAAAAAAGAAAAAAAAAATTTTTAAATTAAGAATACATTAAAAAAAGAAAAAATATATATATATTGTAAAAAGAAAAAAAAATATAAAATAAAATATATGATGATATTTATATTATAAATGTGATTATACTTTTTTACTTTTAAATTTGAAAAATTCCAAATATTTATTTTATTTCATTTCATTTTATTTTATTTTTATATATATTTAAGATTTATTTATATGATTAATATATATAATATATTAATCATATAAAAAACAAAAAAAAAAATATATATATATATATATATTTTTTGTTTTTTTACTCGATATATTACATTACATATATCATTCTTATAAATGACCATGTAATCATTTTTTGATTAGCATGAACATTTACTTTATTTTAAATTATTGTTCATCTATTTAAATATAATATTATATTATTTTTATTATATTATATTTTATTAAAGTATAGATAAACATTTTCAATTAGTATCTTCATACTTGTTAATATTATATTATATATTAGTAATTTCATATATATAATATAATATAAAGAAATATTTTTTTCATAATTTTTTTTCAATAACTTTTTTTTTTTTATTATTAATTATTTTTTATAATTTTTAACTTTTTTCTTTACTTTTTTCTTTACAAATTTATAATGGTTTTATTATAAATTAATCTTTTTTACAAATTTATAATAGTTTTATAACTTATTAATTTTAGTTTTAATTAAAAATAAAATGAAAAAGAAGATAAAAAAGAATCATTTTTATCTTCATTATCATTTTTATCAGTGTTTTTTTTTTTTTTTTTTTCACTAATAACTGAATTGTTAGTTTATCAAAGTTCGAATGTATCAACTGTTTCAGTTTCCATGTCAGTTGGATACTCCATGATAGAGTTTAGATATTCAAGATATTTGTCTTTATATTCAAGATCTTTATTTATAGGATATTCATAATTTTCATCCATAAAAATTGGATCACATTCCATATTATATTGATTACAAATATATCTATATTTCATAAGAATCCAATATTTTAATCCATAAGAAACTCTTTCATCACCAGTATATCCGGTAGTAAATTCAGAATAAGCATCCCATTGTTCCTGAGAAAAAAATATTGCACCACAAGCACTATTTTCATTAATTCTTCCTGGATATTTTCCTTCAGAATTAACTGTTTTATCTAATTCAACATATGGTTTAATAAATTGTTTTAATTCATCAATACGTGGGTAGAGAATAGCTGGATTAAATACTTTATTAATAATATCTTTCAAAATATTATCAAATCTACTAGAATCTTGTAAAATTAATATATCAATAATATGCATTTCTCTAGTAAAATCTTTGAATTCTTCTTTATAGTAATATGTTTGACCAATATCAAGATCAAAATCATAAGGTAAATAAATCCATTTTCCACTGGGTTGTTTATACAAATTAAAATTATGAGTATTTTGAATATGATCCCATCCACCTACTAAATATTCAATGGCCATTTCATATAAAAAGTGATCAATTTCAAAAGTATCTTCAATATCAGAAGCTGTTTTAGCATTTTCTATTCTTTTTAAGAAATTAATCCATTCACTTTCATCAGTGATTTCATCATTTTCATTAAAACAATCTTTAGAATATTCTGGTATGAAATCTTCAATACTTTTACATTTATATAATGTAGAGGTTTCTATATCACCATATACTTTTTCTACCCATGAAGGTTTAAATAAATCATTTATAATATATAAACCCATATACTCATTATTAATATAGAGTTGAATATAATTAGCAGAAGAAGATATCAAACCTAAACGATTATGAATATCGCAAACTAATTTTGTTCTTAAATAAGTGGGTTCAATACAGTCAGAACGAAGTTTAAAATGACTACGACCATAAAGTTCTTTTCCACCTCTAATTTTTAAATTATAGTTTGGTTTAGAGAAACGACGAGAATATTCACCACCAATTGAAAAAGTAATTTTTTTAAATGTTTTAATATTCCTTTATACAAAATAATAATATTAAATTATGTTAGTATATTAAAATAGATTTTTAAATTTTTATATAATATTATTATTCTATATAATATAATATATTATTATAATATTATATTATATAATATTATATTATATTATATTATATTATATTATATTATATTATATTATATTATATTATTATATTATATTAATTTTTATTTTTAAGAAAGAAGAAAAAAAC
The DNA here is from genome assembly GCA_002104895.1 of Anaeromyces robustus. Taxonomy (NCBI): domain Eukaryota; kingdom Fungi; phylum Neocallimastigomycota; class Neocallimastigomycetes; order Neocallimastigales; family Neocallimastigaceae; genus Anaeromyces; species Anaeromyces robustus. The sequence continues at coordinate 178,686 of MCFG01000092.1, read as the reverse complement.
TTAATATATAATATATATATATATATAATATTGAATTAATAATATAAATATTATAATTACTTATTAAGTTCAAATGTCATAGTTGCATTTTTTGTTTTAAATTCTGTTAATCCATTATCATAATAATCTTGAATTTCTTCAGTATGATTTAATTCACCTTCTTGAGATACATTATTCATCATTGATGTCATTGAGATAGTATCCATCATATCATTCAACATTTCGTTAATTATATCTACACTTTCAATAATATTTAAAATTTCTATATAATTGAAATTTTCATTACTACCACCGATAATATCTATAGAATCGTACCTATCTTGTAAATCAGGATAAGTTTCTCTTAAATAATCTATATCGGATTCAAATCCTGCAAATACTTCATCAATATTAAATTTAGCAAATCCATCTTTATCAATTTGTAATTCTGGACAAAGTTTATTATAATCATCTTCTGGAAATAATTCATTGAAATTTATTTTTTTAATTAATTTAAGATGTATTTTAATATCTAACAAAATTTCTTGTACAAAATAAAAGTAATCTCTATACTTGAATTCTGATAAATTATTAATGTATTCAAACACATTAATAAGAGATAAAATTTCATCTTTATTATCAATATCAGCCATTTTCATTTCTTTGAGAGTGTCAGAAATTTCTAATAACTTAAAACTTTTATTAGAATTAAGGATATGTTTTATAAATAATTTAGGACTTCCTTCATTATAATGTTTTATATTATAATCAAAATTATTAACTACTTGTTCTATATCAAATTTTGCATAACCATTTTCATCTATTTTTAATTCAGGAAGGATTTTGGTAAAATTATATCCTGGAAATATTTCTTTAAAGTTAATTATTTGTAAATTTTCAGTACATCTTTTTAATATATCAGGCATTATTGGCATATAATAATCGAATCTTAATTTCTCAATATATGTTGCAATTTCCTTTAATTCAATGAATTCTTCGTCAGACATGGAAATTCTTACAGTCGCCATTTCATTATCCAATAATTCGAATAATTCAGCTCTTTGACCTTTATTAATAAAATCAGAAACACAGGCAACACTGTAAACTATTAAAATTTAAATATATATATATTATTATTATTATTATTATTATTATTATTTCAATGATAATAAACCATAATTTAATTGCATTTATATATTAAAAATGTCTATTTATATTTACCACAAATGCATAAAACAATAAATACAATTTTTATTAACATTTTGAATTTTCTTAAATTGTTAATAATTTATTTTAATTATATTTATATATTTATTTATATTTTTTATTTTTTATATTAATTTATATATTTATATTTCATTTATATTTTTATTTATATATATGTTTATGTATATATGTATGTATGTATATATATATATATAACTTTTTTTATGATTAATTTTTTTTTTTTATAAAAAAAAAAGTCGTCCATTTTACACTCTTTTATACATTTTTTTTTTCTCCAAATTTTTTTTTTTTAAATTATTCTAAACCATTCATCATCTTGTTTTAATTAAAAATTCAAATAAAGTTGATTAAATATTTAATTTTAAAATTATTTATAATGTATACCATATAAATAATTTTTTGTGTTACTATTTTTTTATATTTATTTAAAAAAAAAAAATTAAATAATACAATATATTTCTACTTCTTAATTTTTCAGCTGAATATTTACATTTCTTATTTTTTTCTTGATTCAATATTTTTATTTCTGAATTTTTTTTTTCTTGATTCAGAATTTCTATTTCTTTTTTTTTTTTTTTATTTTTTTTCTTTATTCATATTTCCATTTCTTATTTCGATAATTTAAATCAACAATAACAAAATAATTTTAACAATAAAAAGTTATTTCTTTCTTTTTTATTTTTTGAAAAAACAATTATTTATTATAAAATTATAAATTTTAACCTATTATTTATAAATGTATAAATGCATAAATAATATAATATTTAAATAAATGAAATAAAAATTAATAGTTTTATTTTAATATAAATAAAATTGAGTCAATAAATATATAAAATGTATTATTTATTAAATAAAATTAAATGATACATTTTACATGATTTTATAACTATATATTTTATTAATTGAAACATTCTATATTATAAATAAAATAAAAAAAAAAAAAAAAAAAAAAAAAAAAACAGAAGAAAAAAAAATTAAAATTATATATAAAAGATAAGATCTCATAAATCTCATTTGAACAATAATACAATTATCAAAACCAAAAATATTCTTCTGGAAAGTTTTACCGAATCAATAACTGGTTATGATAGAGACATTTTTTTTCTATTCATTTAGTTTTATTCCATACAAAAGAAATACACACAATTATTATTTCAATGTCTTTTTTTTCTTTTTAAATACAATGAATTAAAAATTAAAAAAAAAATAATAATGAATAATACTCTTACAATGAATAAAAAATTAAAAAAAAAAAAAAAAAAAAAAAAGTCAAATACAAAAAAAATATTAATATTTTAGATTTCAAAATATTCTATAAAAAGAAGAAAAAAACTTAATATATATATATTTGTAACATATAATATTGAATTAATAATATAAATATTATAATTACTTATTAAGTTCAAATGTCATAGTTGCATTTTTTGTTTTAAATTCTGTTAATCCATAATCATAATAATCTTGAATTTCTTCAGTATGATTTAATTCACCTCCTTGAGATACATTATTCATCATTGATGTCATTAAGCCTGTATTCATCATATCATTCAACATTTCTTTACTTTTATCTACTCTTTCTATAATATTTTTAATTTCCGTAAAATTGAAATTTTCATTACTACTACTAATAATATCAATAAAATTCTTTACATCTTTTAAATCAGGACAAATTTCTCTTAAATAATCTATATCGGATTTAAATCCTGCAAATACTTCATCAATATTAAATTTAGGAAATCCATCTTTATCAATTTGTAATTCTGGATAAAGTTTATTATAATCATTTTCTGGGAATAATTCATTGAAATTTATTTTTTTAATTAATTTAAGAGTTTCTTTAATATCTAACAAAACAAATTGTACAAAATAAAAGTAGTCTCTATACTTGAATTCTGATAAATTAGTAATGTATTCAAACACATTAATAAGAGATAAAATTTCATCTTTATTATCAGTATCAGCCATTTTCATTTCTTTGAGAGTGTCAGAAATTTCTAATAACTTAAAACTTTTATTAGAATTAAGGATATGTTTTATAAATAATTTAGGACTTCCTTCATTATAATGTTTTATATTATAATCAAAATTATTGACTACTTGTTCTATATCAAATTTTGCATAACCATTTTCATCTATTTTTAATTCAGGAAGGATTTTGGTAAAATTATATCCTGGAAATATTTCTTTAAAGTTAATTATTTGTAAATTTTCAGTACATCTTTTTAATATACCAGACATTATTGGCATATTATATTCGAATTTTAATTTCTCAATATATGTTGCAATTTCCTTTAATTCAATGAATTCTTCGTCAGGCATAGAAATTCTTACAGTCGCCATTTCATTATCCAATAATTCGAATAATTCAGCTCTTTAACCTTTATTAATAAAATCAGAAACACAAACAACACTGTAAACTATTAAAATTTAAAAAAAAAAAAATATATATATATATATATATATATTATTATTATTATTATTATTATTATTATTATTATTATTATTATTATTATTATTATTATTATTATTATTATTATTATTATTATTTTAATATTAATAAACCATAATTTTAATTGAGTTTATATATTAAAAATATCTATTTATATTTACCGTAAATGTATAAAACAATAAATATATATCTTATTAACATTTTGTTTTTTCTTAAATAGTTTATAATTTATTTTAATTATATTTATTTTTATATTTATATTTTTATTTATATATATGTATATATCGTTTTAGTATTAAATTTTTTTTTTTTTTTTTGAAGAAAAAAAAATCGTCTATTTTACACTTTTTTTTTCCACAAAATTTTTATTTATTTATTCTAAAACATTCTTATAAAATAGATCATTCTATTTTAATTAAAAATTTAATTTATATTGGCTGAATTTTTAATTTTTTAAATTTTTAAAAAATATACGTATAAATAATTCTTTGTGTTACTATTTTTTTATATTTGTTTAAAAAAAAAAATTAAATATTACAATAGATTTCTACTTCTTAATTTTTCAGCTGAATATTTACATTTCTTATTTTTTTCTTGATTCAATATTTTTATTTCTGAATTTTTTTTTTCTTGATTCAGAATTTCTATTTCTTTTTTTTTTTTTTATTTTTTTTCTTTATTCATATTTCCATTTCTTATTTCGATAATTTAAATCAACAATAACAAAATAATTTTAACAATAAAAAGTTATTTCTTTCTTTTTTATTTTTTGAAAAAACAATTATTTATTATAAAATTATAAATTTTAACCTATTATTTATAAATGTATAAATGCATAAATAATATAATATTTAAATAAATGAAATAAAAATTAATAGTTTTATTTTAATATAAATAAAATTGAGTCAATAAATATATAAAATGTATTATTTATTAAATAAAATTAAATGATACATTTTACATGATTTTATAACTATATATTTTATTTATTGAAACATTCTATATTATAAATAAAATAAAAAAAAAAAAAAAAAAAAAAAAGAAGAAAAAAAAATTAAAATTATATATAAAAGATAAGATCTCATAAATCTCATTTGAACAATAATACAATTATCAAAACCAAAAATATTCTTCTAGAAAGTTTTACCGAATCAATATCTGGTTATGATAGAGACTTTTTTTTCTATTCATTTAGTTTTATTCCTAATTCCATACAAAAAAAATACACACAATTATTATTTGAATGTCTTTTTTTTTTTAAGTACGAGACTTATAAAGAATAATACTCTTACAATGAATAAAAAATTAAAAAAAAAAGTCAAATACATAAAAAATACAAAAGACTTATAAAAAATTATATATAAAAATTTAAAAAAAAAAAAAAAAAGAATACATTAAAAAAGTAAATATATATTTTAAAAAAAAAATTTATATTTATATATATATATATATTAAAATATATGATATTTATATAATAAATGAAATTATTTCTTAATATATTGAATATACAATAAAATATTAATATTTTAGATTTCAAAATATTCTATATTTTATTACATTTCATTTGATTTTTTCCTAGGGTTATAATTTATTTTAATATATTTTATATTACTTTTTTACTCTAGAAACATATATCATTCTAATAAATAATCATGTAATTATTTTTTTGATTAACATGAACATTTACTAATAATAACAATAAATAATTTAAAATAGTTTTATAACCTATTAATTCTTGTTTTAATAATAGTAATTCTCTTTGTAATAGATTTGTTTATTATCGATAGTAAATATAAAAGAAGATAAAAAAGAATCATTTTTATCTTCTTCATCATTTTTATTAGTTTTTTTTTTCACTAATAATTAAATTGTTAGTTTATATCAGTGTTTTTTGTTTTTCATTAATAACTGAATTGTTAGTTTATCAAAGTTCGAATGGATCAACTGTTTCAGTTTCTATGTCAGTTGGATACTCTATATCAGTTGGATACTCCATGATAGAGTTTAGATATTCAAGATATTCGTCTTTAATTTCAAGATCTTTATTTATAGGATATTCATAATTTTCATCCATATAAATTGGATCACATTCCATATTATATAGATTACAAATATTTCTATATTTCAAAAGAATCCAATATTTTAATCCATAAGAAATTCTTTCATCACCAGTATATCCGGTAGTAAATTCAGAATAAGCATCCCATTGTTCTTGAGAAAAAGTTTTGGTATCATAAGAATCATTTTCATTAATTCTTCCTGGATATTTTCCTTCAGAATTAACTGTTTTATCTAATTCAACATATGGTTTAATAAATTGTTTTAATTCATCAATACGTGGGTAGAGTATAGCTGGATTAAATACTTTATTATTAATATCTTTCAAAATATTATCAAATCTATTGGAATCTTGTAAAATTAATATATCAATAATATGCATTTCTTTAGTAAAATCTTTGAATTTTTCTTCATATTTATATCTTTGACCAATATCAAGATCAAAATCATAAGGTAAATAAATCCATTTTCCATTGGGTTGTTTATACAAATTAAAATTATGAGTATTTTGAATATGATCCCATCCACCTACTAAATATTCAATAGCCATTTCATATAAAAAGTAATCAATTTCAAAAATATCTTCAATATCAGAAGCTGTTTTAGCATTTTCTATTCTTTTTAAGAAATTAATCCATTCACTTTCATCAGTGATTTCATCATTTTCATTAAAACAACCGTTAGAATATTCTGGTAATAAATCTTCAATATTTTTACATTTATATAATGTAGAGGTTTCTATATCATCATATACTTTTTCTACCCATGAAGGTTTAAATAAATCATTTATAATATATAAACCCATATACTCATTATTAATATAGAGTTGAATATAATTAGCAGAAGAAGATATCAAACCTAAACGATTATGAATATCACAGACTAATTTTGTTCTTAAATAAGTGGGTTCAATACTGTCAGAACGAAGTTTAAAATGACTACGACCATATAGTTCTTTTCCACCTCTAATTTTTAAATTATAGTTTGGTTTAGAGAAAGTGCGAGAATATTCACCACCAATTGAAAAAGTAATTTTTTCAAATGTTTTAATATTCCTTTATATTAAATAATAATATTAAATTATGTTAGTATATTAAAATAGATTATTATAATTTTATATTATATTTATATTATATTATATTATATTATATTATATATTATATTATATTATATTATATTATATTATATTATATATAATATTATATTAATTTTTATTTTTAAGAAAGAAGAAAAAAACTTGATATATATATATTTATAACATATAATATTGAATTAATAATATAAATATTATAATTACTTATTAAGTTCAAATGTCATAGTTGCATTTTTTGTTTTAAATTCTATTAATCCATTATCATAATAATTTTGACTTTTTTCAGTATGATTTAATTCACCTCCTTGAGATACATTATTCATCATTGATGTCATTAAGCCTGTATTCATTATATCATTCAACATTTCTTCACTTATATCTACTCTTTCTAAAATATTTACAATTTCCATAAAATTGAAATTTTCATTACTACTACTAATAATATCTATAAAATTGCTTATATCTTTTAAATCAGGACAAATTTCTCTTAAATAATCTATATCAGATTCAAATCCTGCAAGTACTTCATTAATATTAAATTTAGCAAATCCATCTTTATCAATTTGTAATTCTGGATAAAGTTTATTATAATCATCTTCTGGAAATAATTCATTGAAATTTATTTTTTTAATTATTTTAAGAGCTTTTTTAATAAATGACAAAACATATTGTACAAAATAAAAGTAGTCTCTATACTTGAATTCTGATAAATTAGCAATATATTCAAACACATTAATAAGAGATAAAATTTCATCTTTATTATCAATATCAGCCATTTTCATTTCTTTGAGAGTGTCAGAAATTTCTAATAACTTAAAACTTTTATTAGAATTAAGGATATGTTTTATAAATAATTTAGGATTTCCTTCATTATAATGTTTTATATTATAATCAAAATTATTAACTACTTGTTCTATATCAAATTTTGCATAACCATTTTCATCTATTTTTAATTCAGGAAGGATTTCGATAAAATTATATCCTGGAAATATTTCTTTATAGTTAATTATTTGTAAATTTTCAGTACATCTTTTTAATATATCAGGCATTATTGGCATATAATATTCGAATAATAATTTTTCAAAATATGTTGCAACGTCCTTTAATTCAGTGAATTCCTCATCAGGCATGGAAATTCTTACAGTTGCCATTTCATTATCTAATAGCTCAAATAATTCAGCTCTTTGACCTTTATTAATGAAATCAGAAACACAAACAACACTGTAAACTATTAAATTTTAAATAATATATATATATTATTATTATTATTACTATTATTATTATTATTATTATTATTATTATTATTATTATTATTATTTCATAATTAAAAAATTATAATAATAATTGCGTTTATGTATTAAAAATGTCTATTTATATTTACCACAAATGTATAAAACAATAAATATATATCTTATTAACATTTTTTTTAAATAGCTTATAATTTATTTTAATTAAATTTATTTTTATACTTATATTTTTATTTATATATATCTTTTTATTATTAAAATTTTTTTTTTTTTTTGAAGAAAAAAAAACGTCCATTTTACACTCTTTTATATATTTTTTTTCACCAAATTTTTATTAATTTATTTTAAGCCATTCATCATCTTGTTTTAATTAATGATGGCTGAATATTTAATTTTATAAATTTTTAAAAAGTATACCATATAAATAATTTTTTTATTCTTTTCTTAATTCAATATTTCCATTTCTTTTTTTTATTTTTTCTTGATTCAGTAATTTTAATTCAATAGTCTAAATCGGCAGTAACAAAATATTTTAATAATAAAAAAAATTTCTTTTTTTATTTAAATATTAAATTAAAAAATTTATTATATATAAATGTATAAATGTATAAATAATATAATATTTAAATAAATTAATTAATAAAATTAAAAAAAAGTTTTATTTTAATATAAATAAAATTGAGTCAATAAATATATAAAATATATTATTTATTAAATAAAATTAAATGATACATTTTACATGCTTTTATTTATAACTATAATATTTTATTTATTGAAACATATTTCATATTATAAATAAAATTTAAAACTTATATAAGAACCTGAAGAAATATTAAAAAAAAAATGAAAAAAAAAAAAAAATTAAAAGTATATATAATAATATAATATATTATATATAATATAATATAATATAATATAATATAATAAAATATAATATAAAACATGAATTATACAAAATTATTTATTCTATTAACAGTTATATTTTTAAAAGTTGTTTATAATGACTTTAATATTTATAAAATGCAAACTTATTTTATTTTTCAAACTTAAAATTTAAAAAGATATGAAGTAAATATTTATTATAAATATTTACATATGACGCAAAATTATTTTTTCAAACTTAATCTTATAATAGTTAATATTTATATAATTGTTGATGTAAACCTTCTTTTTTTCAAACTTTAAATTTATATAATAATATGTAATTAATATATTTATTTTTTTCCTTTAAAAAGAGCTATACTTTTATTTTCATTGATTAAATGAAAAAGAAAATATTATTATAATCGTATGATATATATATTATAATATATAACATTTATTTAACTTAATAATAAAAAGAAGTATGGCAATTAAATAAAAAATAAGAGAAAATTTTGTAAAAAAAATATATTTACATTACAATTCTCTATTTATTTATTTCGGTTTTATTTCAAATATTTAAATTATTATGAAAAAAAGTTAAATTTATTATTTTCTTCGTTATTTACGACTTTTTATTTAATATTATTAATTATTAATTACTTATTATTATTATTATTATAAGATTATTAATATATCAATTTTTAAAAAGTCATAAAATAAAAAATTAAAAAATAGCATTCATTATTAAGTAATTATTAATTTATATATAAAAATTTTTTTTTTTGTTATTTTTAAAAATTTTAATAATTATATATTGTATATATATTATATAATAAATAATATCAGTAAATAATAATTTACATCAATGATTATTATATTCATAATTATAATGTTTTATTATTATTATTATCAATTTTTAAATGAATTATCAATTAAATGAATAAAGCAAAAAAAAAAACATAATTTTTTTTTTATTAATTAATCTATTAATTAGAGTAATTTATATTTATTATTTATTAATAATATTATTTAACTATAGTTAAATATTAAAAAAGTATATAAAGCTTAAAAGTGTATAAAGCTTAATAAAAAAAAGTATGTAAAGTTTAATAATAAGTATATAAAGCTTATAATTCTACTTTATAAATAATTTTTTTTTCTTCTTTTTTTTTTATATTTTAAATATTTCTATTTCATTATAATATAAATATTTTGAGTTAAAAAGAATTTATTATTATTATTTTTTTTTTGAAATTATATATATATTTTTTATTATATTTTTCATCAAAAAAATTTTTTATTAAAAACAATAAAGTTTAAAAAATGGGTTTTTTTGAAGCATTACTTCATCCAACTTCTTTCTTAGGTCTTACTGATCTAAGAATTGGTACCATCATTCTTGCAGTTATTAACTTTGTAAATTTTGTTTTTACTTTTTTTTTTTATTATTTCCTAAAAATTGAATAAAATATATTAAAAATTTACAATATATATTTAATAATTAGATTCTTATTTTACCAAATGTTGGTGGAGGTGGTGAAACTTTCCAATATATTATTTTTGCAGTAATTACTGTTCTTGCTTTAATTTGTACATTCCTTGGTGCTTGGGGTGCCTTCAAAGTTAGTATAAATATTATAATATATTACATTTATCTATTATTATTTTTAAAAAAAAAAAAAAAAAAAAAAAGCATTTTAATGAATGTTCTTTATTAATATATTTATTAAATGTATATACAACTGAAAAATAGAACAATTCATCACATGTAACCTACTACTACTACTACTGTTTTTTTAATGTTATTATTGCTATTTACAACTGTGTTATGGCCATTCTTAGTGTATCAATCTGGCTTATCGTTGTTAATATTGTTTACTTAATTATTGCTGTATGTATTAGAAATAATTTAAATTAATCATCAGTATATTTCTTTTGAATGATTTATAATAAAAAAAATAATGAAAAAAATATATTAAAAAATATTAAAAAAATATATTTATATTGAAATATTAAATATATATATATTTATTTATTATAGGTTTACACTTTATCAATTGTTAAGGGTTACCTTGGTAATGTTGGTGGTAGCGGTGCTGCAGGTGCTGTTTAAATTAATAAATAAATACTTTTACAAGTATTTAATTATATATCGCAAAAATCATAATTTTTTGTTTTATTATTATACATTATTTTGCAATACTATATATAAATAGAATTTATGAATTGTATTAAATGTAAAAAAAAAAACAAACACACACATACACACACATATACAATCATATTTATTTGATGTAAAATACACTTTTTGAATTTATAAATAAAATTTGGTACAAATAAAAATTAATAATAAAAATTTTATAAAGAATTATAAAAATTTTTTTTTTTTAATTTATATTATAATAGATAATTTTATTTTTTTAATTATATATTTACAAATTTCTTTTAATTTTTTTTTTAAATTAATATAATTTAATATATAATTAATTTATTTAATAGTGTCCAGTTAATTAAAAATTTTATTTCAATTAACTAATTTTGTGTTAAAAAAAATATATAAAAACGATTTTTTTTTAAAAAAAAACACTTTGTATATAATTATCTTATTCAAAATTAATACAATTTTTTTTTTATTCATTTAATAATTTTTTAATTTATATACATTTTAATATCAATAAATAGGGAAAAAAAAAAAAAAAAGAAAAATAGTATTCTTTATTTTTTATTATATTATATTTTAAAAATGTGTTTGTTCACATATATGATTATAATTTCTAGCATGATCTTGTTTATTAGTTTGAGTACGACATTTTCTACCGTACCAACAATCTGGTCTTTTTCTTATATTTTCTATTTAAAAAAAAAAAAAAAAAAATAATTTTTGATAAAAAAAATTAGTTTTTTATAATTATACTTTTTTTTTTTTTTTTTTGGAAGAATTTTATATATATATATATTACCTGGAAGGTCATCTTTATTAACTTCTTTTTCACGATATTGATAAACTAATTCTGAAAATATCTTTATGTGTTTGGTTTTATTATCATATTATCATATAATAAAAATAATAATTATATTTTAATTTTATCATTTATATTTTATATATATCATTTATATAAAAAATATAAAAAATAAAAATTATACCTGTCTTGAACAGTCATAACATATATATGTATCTTTTTGAATATTTTGTAAAAACATATTATCTAATTATATATATATAATTAGTAAATAAATAATAATAATAATAATTTTAATTTTAATAATAATAATAATGATAATAATAATTTTAATAATAATAATAAATTATAATAATTGTAATTCGATTAAATATAAAACAATAAAAAATTTTTCTTACCTAATGTAAATTTTTTATTTAAAAGATTAGCTACACAAACTTTCCAGCATTCATTAATATTTAAATTTTTTGAATCAAGATAATTTATTAATATTTGTTTTTCAAAATTATTCCATCTAAAAGCTGAAGGCGGTATTTCAGCCATTGTAATGTCTATAATATATTTTTCATTTATTTAAAAATTAAAATATTAAAATGTATTATATATATTAAATATAAATTTTTATTTAAATATAAAAAATTGTTCTGAAAAAAAAAATATTATAATACTTTTAATTTATTAATAATAATATTATTGATTTTTTTTCTTTTTTTATTACTATACCTTCTAATTTGTCTAATCTTCCCTTTATATTTTCACAACCATTTTCCATATATTTATCACAATAATAATTGTTACATACAAAACCTTTATAGTATTTTAGTAAAATAAAAAATGAATAAAAAATAAATAAACGTATAAATAATTAATTAATAAATGTATTAATCGAATACTTAAAAATTTTTATAACATTTACATTGTTGTGGAATAACTGGTTCATTTGTTGGATTATTACTACTATTAATATTATTATTATTATCACTGTTATTATCATTATCATTGTTATTATCATTATTATTGTTGTTGTTATTTTCATTATTTCTAACATCCAATATTACTATACTATTATTATTATTGATATTGGAACTAGTATTAACATTATTATTATTATTATTATTATTATTATTATTATTATTTTCCTCTTCATTTTCACTATTTTCGTCTTCACTTTCACTATTATCTTCTTCACTTTCAAATTCACTCTCTCTATCTTCATCCTCATCTTCATTTACTCTTCTTTGACGATTTGGTTTACATCTTAATGGCATTTGTTGTCTACAAGCATGACATAATATATGAATTGAACGAGGTGGACATCGATAATCAGCATATTGTGGTAATGCTTTTCTTTTAACACGATAGTTAATATTTGCAGCATCATCATATCTTCGAAATACAATAGGTGCATTGTCATTATTATTATTATTATTATTATTAACATCATCATCATTGGATGGACAATTTGGACAACTAAGATAATGAAATTCATATTCATCTTTATATAAATATTTGATATCATTACCATTTTCTTCTTCATATCTTATCTATTTGTTATTATTATTTATTATATGAGAATTATTAATAAAATAATATTGTATTTATAATTTTTATTTTATTTAATATAATAAAATCAAAACAAAAATAAAAAAGAAAAAAAAAAAGAGTAGAATTAATATATATTATATATAAAGACATACAATATTATTTTTTATTGTATCAAATTTATCAAGATCAGCCAATTCATCAGCAGGTCTCTTTTTTTCTTTTTTTTAATTTATTAATATTAAATACAAATATCGTTACAATTATAATAAAACATAATTAATAAAACAACTTTTATTTATTAATTTTATTTTTTTATTATAATTAATTAATGATCTATTGATAATAATAATAATTTCTTATTTTTGTTATTAATAATATACCTGGATGTGCAAGTAAAAAGGCATTTATGATATTATTCTATTTTATAAAAAAAAAATAAATTTATATATGAATATTTTATTTTATTATTAAATATTTATTATATATCATTATTATATCCTCGTATATATTTTACAGTTTGATTATTCTTTCTAATTTCACTAATTTTTGTTCTACAATGTGGACATTCTTTTAAACTTTTAAAAAATATATATATATATAATTTATTAAAAAATTTTGTAGGAAATATTATTTATTAAAAAATTTTATAGGAAATATTATTATATAATTATATATATAATAAAAATTACTTATTAATCCATTGACTTAAACAACCGGCACAAAATGAATGCATACAAGGTGAACATGTAGTGGCATTATACATAATATCATAGCAAATACCTTTTTTTTTAAAAAAAAAATAATAATAATAATAACAATAATAATTACAATAACAACAACAATAGTAATAATAATAATAATAATAATAATAATATTATTATTATTATTATTATTATTATTATTATTATTATTATTATGATTATTATGATTATGATTATTAGTAAAAAATATATATAAGACTTTTAACTTTCTTTCGTTTTATTCTTTAATTATAATAAAATAAGTACCGCACTTAAGTTCATCATCTAACATATCATCAATTTTTTCTTTTCCTTTAACTTCTGCTTTTATCTTTTTCTATTGTTATAACAGATAATATATGCAAGAATATTTAAATGACAAATAATAATAATAATAATTTATATATTAATATATAAAACATGTTATAATAAATATAGACTTTTTAATTGAAATATAGCATATTATATTATATATTATATATAAAAGAAACTTATTATATATAATATAATAAGCACAAAAATAAATTAAAAAAAAAAAGTTTTACAGTTGGATTTATATCTACACTATTATCTAGAACTCTTTTATTATTATCATTAATATCATTTTCATTATTATCTTCTATGGTTATATCTGAATATTCTGAGTCACTTGTTTCAGTATTAAATGTATTAATAATAATTTGATATTGAGGCATATTATCTATTTTTTTATTAATTTATTTATTTAATTATAAATTTCAATAATTATTTATTTAATTATAAACTTCAATAATTATTTATTAATAATAAATAATAATATTTATATATTTTCACCTAAATGACCAAATTTTATTATATCATTATCATTTAAAGTTACAATATTTCCTTTTCCAACAAGTGTATTATTAATGAATGTTCCGTTACGACTAATATCTTGTAAATGAACTTTATTTTCGGAGAGAAAAATTTTTATATGTTTATGTGATATTCTATTATCACTTAAAGTAATTAATTTATCATTTTTTGGGTCCTCTTTATATAATAATTAAAAAAAAAAAAAAAATTTAAAGTATAAAAATAATGAGGAAAAAAAAAAAAAGAAAAAAAAGCGATAAAAATAAAAAAATATAAAATATATAATATAATATTTTATATTTTTTAATATGTTAATAAAATTAATTAAATATTGGTACTCATTAATTTAAGTTATATTTAATAAAATTTAAATGATTTTGAAAAAATAATAACAAATAATAATGAAATTTAAAATATATGTATAAAATGAATAGTACTTTTTCTTCCAATAATATAATAATCGTTAATTAAATTTATATCCTTTGAATTTTCATTTAATGATTTTAAAACACCCCACGCATTGGAATTATTCAAATTACTGATGGAAGCTATTTTTTGCACAATATCTTTTTTTTTTTTTTTTTTTTTTTTTTTAACATTTATTAATTTAATTAGTTTTTTATATTATATAATTAATATTTTCAACAACATCAAACATAAAATTTGAAATTATATTATATAAAGAAATGTAATATAATAATATACAGAAATATTTTAAAACAATATAATTTAAAATGTTTTAAAAAATTTATAAATAAAAATTAATGAAACTTATTTATTGTAATTACTCTTGATGAACATTAGATATATATTATTTAAGATTTAAAGATTTCAATAATGTTAAAAAAAAAATAAATAAAATAAAAAAAATGCTAAGTCATAAAATAACCCTAGGGTTAATATAATATAATTTATTAAATAATTTTTCAAAAACACTTGGAAAATTTAATTTAAAAGATTATTTTAATATAGTTTATATAAAAATTTGTATATACATTTCATATTAATTATTTACGAAAATCTTGTTTTATTATTATATCCAATATATTTAAAAATAATGATTAAGTAATAAATAATGATTTTAATAACAGAAAACTATTTTTTATTTGTTTCATTTATGTATAGAAATATTGTATATATGTATAATTAATATTTATACAATAAAATAATTTTTTGTCATTAATTAATACTACTATTATTATTATCATTATTAATTTAATATTAATGATACTTTTTCATATTTTTTGAAAATTTTATATTAATAATAGAATAATGATAGATTATTTAAATATTAAAAATAAAATTAATAGAAATAATAAAAGCATTATAATTATAAATAAAACAAAAACTGAAATGATTTTAGTTAATAATTTTTTTTTACTACATTGATCATTTTCATACTTTAATAATATTATTTATATTTATATAAATAATATTATTAAAGGTTTTCTTGATTATTTTTATGGTTAGGGATATAATCTTGAGAAATATGTTCAGATACATTGGATATAACAGAATTTTTATTAACCCATATATATTCAAAGTATTGGGGTTGACATACTTGAAATATTACATGTTTATATGTAAATATATATATAATATTGACTATTTTTTTTATTATTACATTGAAAAAAAAATTAACATAATAAAAAAAATAATTTTAGATAAAGATATATTGCATAATTAAAATAATAAATGAATATTATATTTTCATTCATTTATATTTACCTATTCTAAATATTATATCAATAAAACCATATGCAAAATTGTATGGATCACAAGATTCTTCACAATCTTTTAAGGCTGACTATTATAAACGTATAGTTTATATATGTATTATTAAATAAATGAATATGAAGTATATTAAATATTATTATTATATTAATTACTTTTATATATATAAAACTTACAATTGAATAACCTCTTGATATTCCGAAAACAATAAAGTAAATTAATGTAATAAAAAATACATATCCAAAATCATTAATTAAAAGATTATAATATCCTGCTTTAAAAGCATTTGTTGAAACTAAAGTAATTGTAAACATCATAACATTCCATAATATACAGAAAAATTGACAGCTATAAAAATAATAAAAAAACATAATATTGATAAATATAGTATTTTTGTTAATATCATATATAAAGTTTATATTAATTATTTGTTCATTTATATATATATTTGAAACAAACAAACAAACAAACAAACAAACAAAAAAAAATAGAAGATCAATGAATTTATGATATTTTTAAAAATTGCTATTATATATCTTATCGAAGATAACTTACAAATAAAGAATAATTACTATTATATATATATCTCTAATAAAGTCAACAATAAGAGTAAATAAAACATCAAGAACTAATAACAAAGTTTGTATAATTAAAGTAATTTTAAAAGTTGATAATTTTCTTGATATTGAAATAGGTGGTGCTGGTCCTTCCTTTTCCCATTCTTGTTCAACTTCAAGCGCAGTAAGAGATGGATAAGTTAAATTTTTATTTAAAAATTCTTTTGATAAAGAGGAAACACTTTTTCTTTTTTTTGGCGCCGTATAAAAATTACTTCTTTCTCTTCTAAATCGATTCGTTGTGTATGGCCTTCCATTATCATATAAAGGCCTATTTAATCTTTCTCTCCACATTTTATTTTATATTATGAAATTAATTATTATATAAATATATTGATTTTTTATTTTTATTTTTTTTCTATCTTTCTTTTTTTTAAAAAAAATATTTTAAAATATTTCTTTTTTTATAATCATATAAAATAAGATTATTGGATTGTTTTTTAAACATTTTTATTATTTAATTTTACCAAAATTAATATATTATAATAATAACTTTATTTAAAATAAATAATAATAAAAATTTTACTAAATTAAAGTTTTTACAATTATGTTATCTATAAACACAATTTTTTAATATTTGAAGAAGTTCAAAAATTCAGAAATATCAAATTAATATAAAATTTAATTTGTTTTATATCATAATATATGTATAAATTTAAGTACACTACAACCCCCAAAAAAGTTTTATTATAATTAAGTAGTATATAATGTATTAGTAAAATATAAAAAAATTTTTATTGCAATTTATGCTAGTACAATTAAATATAACAGTTTTATTTGCTAATTATTAATATTATATATAACTATATTTTATAGTTATATAAATTATTATTTTTATAAAACGAATTTAATGAATTTTTTTTTTTTTTTATTTTATTTTGGTTTGATTATTTTATTTTATTTTATTTTTATATTTTTTACTTTGATTTTTTTTTTTTTTTATTTTTATCTTTTTATATTTTTTTTTATATTTTTTATTTTATTTTATCTTTATATTTTTTTACTTTTTATTTTTATTTTTTTATTTTATATTTATTACGTTTTATTTTATTTTATTTTATTTTATTTTATTTTTATTTTTATATTTAGCTATTAGTATTAAAATTTTTACACATTCCGTTTATTTTATGAATTTTAGAATAAAATTACTCTAAAATTTGTTTAATTTTTATTGGGTTATCTACATAAATATAAGACAAGAATTTTCCTGGTTCTGGTTTCCAAGTAGAAAATACAACAAAGTATACTATTTTATTAATTTGATTTGATTTGATCGTTTTATATATTATTTATAATATAAATTATAATGATAATAAATATGATTTTTAGTTTACATATAAGTATATTATAAAATATTAATATTAAATAAATGATTATAACTTTTAGTATATATAATAATTATAACTTTTTTATTAACTTTTGTCTGGGTAAATTAATATCTCCTTTGTTACTACTCCTTGAGTTGTATTTGTATATGGACCTGAAGAAATAATTTCTTTATTTTCAGACATATTAATTCTTTCAAATATTGAAACATTCATTGCAGGAATTGGATTCATTTTTGTAATTTGCATCCTTATACTTATAATATTAAGCATAAAAAAAAAAGTATTAATATAATAAATCTATATATTTTTGTTATTATAATTAACAAGGTCTTTTTAATTATTTAAATTACAATAATTTCGTTGGACATGATGCCTCAATAATATATCTTGGGTTTTTAAAATAATCTTTATATAATGAACATCCCATTGCTGATTTATTTTCGATCCTATTTTTTTTTAAAGATTAGTATTTTAAGAAAAAAATTTTTTTTCAAATTATTATTATTACTTACCAATCTCCAGGAAGAACATACTTTTGATATCCCTTTAATATTAAGAATTTATATGTATTATTTAATTGATTTTATTTCTATTTATATTCATAAAAATATTTTTTATATATTTAAAAATATATTTACTTCTCCTTCCGGTGGTATTACAGTAGTACTAAAATTATGACTGCAACTAATAGTTAAAAAAAACCCGCTAATTAATCCTGGGTCAAATGTAGAAACAATAATTGTATAATCATCAGCTGTTTTATATAATATAATAATAATATTAATAATATTAATAATAATAATAATAATAATAATAATAATAATAATAATAATAATAATAATAATAATAATAATAATAATTAATAATAATAATAATATTTAATATATATAGGCTATATATATATATATATATAATATTATTATATTATATTTTTGTTCACTAACGTTCAACATCATCCAATTCTAAATAGCAAAAACCATGACGATATGAATTTGACGATCCTGTTAAATCTTTTGATGAACAACTTATTGATTTAAAACATGTTTATGTTAATTTTAGATGTTTAATAATAAAAAATTAAATTTTTAATTATTTTTAAAATTACAATATTATGTTATATATTCTATCTAATGGAAAAATGTTTATAAAAATTTTATAATTATTAATTCTATAATTATGTATTTACTTTGAAATTCTTTTACCGGATTTTACTAATTTTATATTAATTGGGAATGATTTTGGTGCTTCTAACATAATTATTAAATTTACTTTATCTTGATTTGCATTTTTAGCTGAACTTGATATTGATGGTGATATACTAAGTTTATATTGTGGATTACGATAGAATGTAGGATGTGAAATGTTACCACCAGCATTTTCTTTTGTCCAAAAACCAGATATCTAATTTTCATATTATTATTGTATTATAAAATATATATAATAATTATTTTATTTTAAATTATTTATTTATTATTATAAAATGTATATAATAATGATTACTTTATTTTTAAATTATTTATTATTATAATAATATTAATATTAATTTATAATAATTATATTTATAATAATAATAATAATTAATTTTATATTTTTTTTTAATTATATATATGTATTTTTTTTTTCTTACTCTTTTTTCAAAATTATTTCCTCTAGGAATTTCAAAAAATTCAAACGGTATAACGCTATATACTCTAATTGTGAAATTCAATGATGATTTCTTTTCAACTTGAGAAACAACTACGGTATATTCTGTTAAACCTGGAGGTGCATTAAAACGAACCTATTATTTTTTTTTTTAAAAAATAAAATAAAATAAAAAAAAAATAAAATAAAATAAAAAAAAAAATAAAATAAAATAAATAGTAGAGAGTTAATAATTTATTATTATTATTATTAATATTATTATTATTATTTATATAAATAAATAAAAGCTAATTTAAATTACAAGAATATGTGGACTATTAATATAAACACCCGGAATTAATGGTTTTCCAGGATAATAAATTCTTTTACATTGGGTATTATCATAAAGATGAAGTGTAATGTAATCTTTATTTTCTTCCTATAATTATTATAATACATCATTAAGAACAAAAATATTAATAATTAAATTATATATTTAATTATTACTATTATTTAAAAAAAATTTTTTTATTACTTTTTTCAATATATGTTTTGATAATAATAACCACACAGCAGCACCTTGATTTCCAGTAACATTTAATTTAAGTCCAAATTGAGGATTATTACCTATATTAAATTAATTATAATAAGCTTATTAATAAATATACTACATATTTATTAATTTTTATGAATATAAAAAAAAATTCTTTTTATATTGAAAAATTTACCCATATTATAATGATCCTTTTTTGGACCAGCATAAGATGGCCAAGCGCTATATATTTCAAAGATTTAAAATTATTAGTAAATATTATATACATTAATTATTAATTATTATTATTATTATTATTGTTATTGTTATTGTTATTGTTATTATTATGTATATATAATTTTTAATTAATATTTACACATGCATAACAAAACGATATTTAAATAACGATGGATTCCAATTAATATGAAGAGAATCAAAATATGTACATAAGGATTCATAATTAATCCAAAAGATACCTTTTTTAATTATTAATTAATTTTTAATAATAATATCATTTATTTGAATAAAATTTTTGAATAAATATTTAAATTAATCATTACCATCATCATTTTGAAGAGCACCTAATTGATCATAATTTAATGCTTCTTTTAACGATTGAGTCCAATTCTGATTATCCAAATGTGAAAATGGACCTTTTATATTATTATTATTATTATTATTATTATTATTATTATTATTATTATTATTATTATTATTATTATTATTATTATTATTATTATTATTATTATTATTATTATTATTATTATTATTATTATTATTATTATTATTATTATTATTATTATTATTATTATTATTATTATTATTATTATTATTGTTGTTGTTGTTGTTGTTGTTGTTGTTGTAATGATTATAATATAATATATAAATCATCATTTATTAATTTAATACTAAAATTAAAATGTTAATATGTTTATTCTAATATTAGTATTATTAATTACCTTTCCATCTTTTATGACTCCATGGATTTTTAACCTTTATTAAAAAATTTAATAAAAAATCGAATAAAATAAATAATGGTAATAAAAAATAAAAATAAAAATAAAAAAAATAAAAAAAAAAAAAATTGATATATAAAAAAACAAACATATATATATAATTTAATAAAAAAAATATTTCTTCTCTACCTGAAGTAATCTTAATCCTTGTACTTCTCTAATATCTAAAACTGCATATGCATGATTAGGTACCAAACCTAATGATTCACATGTTTCTGGTGGTAAATCTCCCTTTTATCAAATAAAAATTTAATTAACAAATATATATATAATTTTAATTATTTATTAATTATTAAATTAAATTTAATAATTATATTTTAAATATTTACTGTTGAAACAGTAATTAAAGCATCACCATAATTTAGCCCGTTTAATATTCTTTTCCATGTACTTTCTTGATTAAATGTTTTACTAAAATAAAATTATATTAATACAGAATAATACAGACTTATTATAAAAGAAAAAAAGGAATAATTATATATATTACTCTTTATTAAAGATCATTTCAGGTATCCAGCCAGTTAAAGCTTTAATATATATATATAATATTATGAAGATTTAAAATCATTTCATTTTTATAAAATATATATTATTTTATATGTATTACCATATAGATCAATTCCAGGATTACTACAAAATATTATATATTATTAAAATATAAATTAACAAATTTAATTGTAATTTTTATTATTTTTGTTAAATTTAAAATAATATAAAAAAAAAATAAAAAGCGAAATAGTATATATATTTCTCAAAGACTTACGACCCAGGAAAGTTATATCCACCCATTAATTTCATATACTTATATTATTAATTAATGTAATAATTTAATTTAATTAAATTTATAAATATTAAATTTAATTTTTAAATTTTAAATTATATAACATACAGCTTTTTCTATAATACTAGCCCATAATTCATTATGATTTTTTGTATAAGTACACATAAGTTTTCCTATGAATATTATTATTATTATTATTATTATTATTGTTTATTATTATTATTAATTTATTATATATATTTAATAATTATAGTTTACAGTTTTTAACTAGAAATATAATTTTTACCATTTCTTGATACTGGAAGTAAATCATCAATAATAACCTAGAAATAATTAAAATAAGAAAAAAAATTTAAATAATTTTTTCCTTATTAATTTTCAAATAATAATTATTTTTGTTAATACTTTTCTATGTATTCCATTAAAAAGCAATTTTATTAAATATTTTCCACTAGGATTATATATAGGTTTTCCATTTTTATTTTGGGGGTATATACATGAAGTAATAAGCTAAACAATATGTATATAATATTTAATGTTATGATTAATATATTAATTTATTATGATATTATTGTATTATGTTTTATAATTGAATTATTATTCAAATAAAAAAAGAAAAATAAAAAAAAAATTTATATAATTACTGGTTTTTTAAATCTTTTTTCATAAGCTGAAGAAACACATAATGATGCAACAAAAGAACAATCTGTTACAATATCCTAAATTTAATTCAAAAAAATTAATTTAACAAAATGAAAAAATAATTTTATTATTATTATTATTATTATTATTATTACTATTATTATTATTATTATTATTATTATTATTATTATTATTATTATTATTATTATTATTATTATTATTATTATTATTATTATTATTATTGTAATTATTATTAATTCTAACTTGAATAATGCTGTTGCTAGATATAAAATAAATCATTTGGGGATCAGACATAATTTGTGATGGTCTTTTCCATCCACCAAATTGAACCTTCTGTTCTAACGATAATTCTAATAATCCATCTGGATCAATAAATAAATTTGAATATGAAAATCTTTCATACATATCCACGCTAAGCCAAGGAAGATATTTCTGATTATTAACATATGATGATATTCTTAAAACTTCAAGTTCTTGTGGTGTTAAATCAGTATTATTACTATTAATTAATGGTTTTTCTAAAGAATTTCCTATTTTTTAATAATAAATATAATAATTGTTCAATAAACATATTTTTTTTTATTATTTGTAATTAATTTTTCATTTTTACTATCTATAATATTTTGTATTTCATTTTTAATATTATTTATAATAAAAATATATACCTTTTTCCTTTTTCTGAAGGTCCTTTAATTGTTCAGCTCTATCAATAATATCAGATATTTTTTGTTTTAACTTACTGCTTTCCTCCTCATTATTCATTTCTTTAATAGTTAAATTGAATTAATTTTATTTATTTTATAAATTATTGAAATTTATTTTAAAGATTTCTACCTTTAACAGCTTTTAAATATGTTTCCGCTGATAATGTATATAAATATATAGCTTCTCCATAATTATTTTTCTCATCTTCATTCAATGCTTGATCAAAAGAGAACTATTATTGATAATATTATTTATTTTAATAAGAATATTATTTGGATTACGAAATTTATTAATATATTATTTTACTTATTATATGTATATTATTTATTGAATAAAAAAGTACCAAAGCTTGTTCCATTAAATTTTCTAATAAACTTTTTGGTCTTTTAGCAGGTACAAATTCTTTTTGACTTTTTAAATATTCTGCCCTACTAATATATTCAGCTGCTTTAGTCCGTAATTGTTGCCCTCTATTTAAATTTGATTCATCTTATATATTTTATATTGATATAAATATTACATATATATTTAACAATAATTTAACAATAAAATATAATTATGAAGTTATTGATATTTCAATTTTATTAATATATTTAATAATAATAAAAGTTAAAAGTTCATACTTTCAAGACATTGCAAGAAAATCTTTTAAATTATAAAAATTATTTCGTTAAAGAATTTTAATTTCATTGTGGAATTTAATTATTATTTTGTTTGTAATTTCATTAAAAATTTAAATATTATTATTAAATTTTATTATTTTTTATCTGAAATTATTATTTTATATTATTGATATTTTATAATTTTCTATTTATTAATTACTTGAGCAACTTCAGTATAAAGCATACACGCGACATCATAAATTTTATTTTTATCAGCAAATACTGCCTGTTCAGCAAGTGTAAATGCTTCCATTAACATAGATTCTTTTCTTTTTTCATTGTTATAACTAATTTTTTATATATTTAAAAATATTTAATAAATAAATTACTTTTTTTTTTTACAATACTTTTTAAAATATGTAATATACCTATCATTATTGTTAAAACTCATAATAATATAATAATATTATAATATATTTTTTCTTTTTATCATTTCAAAAAAAAAAAAAAAAAAAGAAAAATAAAGGAAAAATAGAAAAAAATTTATTAAGAATTAAATAGAATAGTATAATAAATAAATAATAAAACTAATATATAATATCAATTAAATTATTATATAATAATAATAGTAATATTTTTTTATTATAAATGAAAATTTTGTACCACATTAAAACTTTTATTAAATTTTAATATTGATGTTCAAAAAAAATTTATTATTAATTAAAATTTTGTTTAATTTTTTTTCTTTTTTCCATTTTTAATAAATAAATTAAATTAATTTTTTTTTACATTTTTAATTTTATAATTTTATAGATAAAAATATCATATTTTTTTAAATAATAAGAAATAATTATTCACAAATATATCCTATATTTTCTTTAAAGACTTTTGCAATAGTACATTTTCCATATTCATCAAGACAATATCCATCCAAATTATTATCTGAGTTAAGGCATTTACAACCACATTCCCAAATACCATTACCACAACCATCTTCTGGAACTATTTTATCACATTCAGGTGATGATTCTGGTATGTTATCTAAATTCGTTTCTAAGTAAGGATTTTGAATAGGACATTCTTTGCAAGTATTGAATGACTTTATATTATAATTATATTAATAAATAATTATATTTGTTAATTATTATATATAAACATAGATTTTTAAAAATAATAATTATTTTTTATCTCTATATATAATATATATAATAACTTTTATGAATATATAATATATTTACTGTTGATTTATAAATGCAATGATTAGGACTACTACAACTCATCTTTCTGTCATGTTGACAATAAAATATATTGCTTTTGTTAATTAAACTTAATCCAATAGGCTTTTTCATCCATTTAATTAATTGTGAATATGTAATAAAGTACACGTCATTATCTGAATTATTAACAATCCAATTTAAAAAGTTATTAATAGTTTCAATTTTATTTTGCTCTAACCATTCTTCAGTTAGAGTTAAAGTGAATGGTGCTCTGTTACTATAATAATGGTTATTTAAGAAATTATTTTCTAAAATTTTTAAAAGACTATCATTACTATCTACATTTGGTTCCCATACTAGAAATAAATAATTATAATAGTTTATATAATTTATAATAATTATATAGATAATAATAATATTAATTATTAAATAATATTATATAAATTTGATTTATGATTTATATATATAAATTACCACTAAATGTTGAATTATCAATATTTAATAACTCATATCTTGAATTATAATAAAATTATATTTTAAAAATAATGACAATAAAAATGTTAAGTTTTATAAAGACAATTTTTATAAATAGCTATTTTATACATTCATTTATAATTACATTGGAATTTCCCATAGTCCTGGATATACACCAGCTACAGTTTTTTTTTGATTCAATTCTGTTGGAATACCATAATCTAAAGCTAATTATATGAATATATATTTAAATTAAAGTATATTATGTAAGCTTTTTTTTTCATTATCATCAATTTAAATAATTATTATAATTATTATATATATAAAGGTATTAACTAAATGGCCAGTAATTATTAAGTGGAGATGTCGAATATGAAGAATCATATAAATATTCTAAATCACATATATCATGATAAATATTTATTTTTAATTTTTCCTTTCCTATAAATCTAAATCCATTAATTTCTTTTTGTTCAATATTTGTAAAACTTTCAACTAAATTTTTTAATGAATTAGCCATTTTTGGTGTAACAATGTTACTTTCAGTTGCGTTTAGGTTATATGCTATTTCGTCACCATTAACATAAACTTTTTCTAATGTGTAAAAATCAGTATTTTTATCTGAAGCAAAGTATGTAACTGCTGCTGGACAGCCATTAGCTGATTGTACTCCATTAATAACCTTCATATATTTTTCAATTTAATATTATTCATTTTAATATTTTTTTTTAATTAAAAAATAATATTAATATAGATTACTTATATAAATTAATTTATAAATTAATAATTATAAATACTCTTTCTTGATGCTTTATTAATTTTTCTGTCAAAGGACCATCAAATGATAATAATACAAATTGAGGTATTTCTTTAGTTTCTAATGAACCTGGATTATTGGAGTCAAAACATTTACATTTTGGTAAAAGACATTTTTCTTCGTCACAATGATATGAATAATCTATTATAGTATTTTTTAAATATTGAAATTATTAAATTTTCAATTAATTAATATAATTTATTTTTTTTATCATATTACCAATAGGTGATCTTTTTACTCTTATTTTTTTTAGTCTTTTATTTATTATATCCCTTTTTTCTCTTGAAGTTACTGAATGGGAAAAAATTTCTGTTATTATTGTATTGTAAATTAGAATACATCCAACTATTTTTTATATATATATATATATATATATATATATATTTTTGATCCAAATTATATACCATTATAAATAATTTAAACTTTAATTATATATTAAAAAAAAAAAAAAAGAAAACTAATTTTCGAAATGAATATTATTAATCATAATATTATTATTACATAAAGACACAGTTAGTAACATTATTGAGTGTGCCCATGACCAATTTTTATTATCTATTTCAACTTTTTTTTCTTTAAAATATTTTTTATTATTAATTATTGGAACTCTAGAAGTTCTTCTTGAACTAATTTTTCTTTTTATAATTTTATTTTCATTAGAATTTTCTTTATTTTCAAGCGCATTTAATACTCTTGTATCTATCTTATTACTTTTTTTTTTTGAAACCATTTGTTTTTTCTATGATTTTTTATATATAAATTATATTAAAGATAAAATATAATAAAATAAAATTGAAATAAAAAAATAATTAAAAACACAAAAAGGCAACAAAAAAAAAAAAAAAAAAAAAAAAAAAAAAAAAAAGATAAATAAACGAAAGATTAAAAGATATAATATTAATATAATAAATTAAATATAATAAAAATAGCAAATAATATTATTTATTTAAAAAATAATTTTTTATGAAAAATTATTTTGAAATTTATTTAATTATGTTTATGATTTTTTAACAAATATTTAATTTATTTACTTTTATTTTAAATAAAAAAATTATTATTATTATTTGGAAGACATTAACGATTTTTTTTTATTATTTTTAATAATTTTATATAAATTATATAAACTTTGGGAGAATAAATGAAAGGTGATTGACCTTTTTAATCAATAAATTAAAAAATATATTTCTTATATTCATAAATAAGAGAATAAATAATTATAATGATTTGTCATTTGATAATTAATAATATTATTAATAAATTTTTTTTATTGACACTACATACTGCTAATATTTATATTATGATATTGAAGATATTTTGTAATACGAATTTTTATATTTAGTTAATTTGGTTTAGCACATTTTCTATATTCCATAACCTTTTTTATATATAATAAAGTTTAAATGTTATTAATTTTTAATGATTTTTAAAAAAATTATTTAATATATATTATAAAAAAAGAATAATTTAAATATTTTTAATATATGTTTACTTTTGTTTTTGGGCATATCATCTGCTGCCATGAAATTGGTATCTTTTTAAAATTATACATGTTAAACAATAAGTATTATTTTTTAATATTAATATTATTCAATTTTAAAATTTAATAAAAGTAATTTTAAATTACCATAGTTTCTCCTATAAAATTTTTAAATAAATAAATAAATAAAAAAATATTAAATAAATATATAATAAAATAAATCAATAAAATAGAATATAAGATATTAGAAGATAATAAAATAAATGATATATGTAATATTATATTACAAATAATTATTTTATTATTATTTCTGAATAAATTATTATTAATAAAATACATACCTGAGATAGATTGAGCAAAAATTACTCCAAGTTCATTTTCAGCGGTAGTTAAATAATATGAATGTCTGTCACCAAGTGAAATAACTCTAGCTCTTACAATATCACCTGGACGGAATGAACGATAAATTTGAACTTTATCTTTTTCAGTTGAACGAACATCTTGAACTCTAATTTCATAAAATTTTTATATTTATTATCAATATATTTTTTTATTTAATAATATTACTTTTTAAATATACATATTATATATTATAAAAAAAATTATATTTTATAAATTACCTAATAATTCCTTGGAAATCATCTTTGCATGGCTTATTACCTACTACCATAATAGCTAATGTTGCCATTTTTGGATTAACACGAATAATTTTTCCAGTTACTCTTTATAAGATTTTTAATAAATTATAAACATTATTTATTTATTTTATTTTATTTTTTTATATTTTTAATATATTTTTTTCATTTTTTTTATAATGAATAATATATTTAATAACACATAAAATTAAAAATAGAAATTTAATAATAATTTCAAATCATTCGTTTTTTTGATTTAAATTTCAAAAAATTAATATTTAACTTACATGCTATCAACTTCAGGTATTGCTGATTGTTCTTTATCTTTTACAACAGAAATACATGGAAGCTAAAAAAATTTGATTCATATTTTAAAAATGAAATCATAATTTTAAAAATTAATAAATGAAATTTCTATGTTAATTGTATAGAACTTTATATATATATATTTTCTTTTAAATTTAATTTTTATAACATTTTATTTAATCATTTTATTATATTCTACATTGTTTTATTATTATTTCATTTCATTCTATTTTATTTCTATTTTATTTCTATTTTATTTTTATGTTTTTGATTATATTGATTTTTCTATAAAAATGTATATTTTTTTAAATAATACTTTTTTGTTAACATCTTTGATGATATATATATCTCCTACAGTTGATGAATAGATATAATTATTTCTCATATATGTTCCCGGACCAACTTCATATTCTTGTATACTTCCTAATTTTTTTCCTGGTGTTACAGTAGTTGCACTCATTGTGATAAACTACAATTTTATTTTTATGATAATAAAAAATATTTTATCTAGTGTAATTAAATATTTCTTTTAGAATTATGATTGGAGATAATAAAAAAAATATAATAAATTAGTATAATATATTTTATGTATATAAAAATGTATTGTATTTACAACTTATAATTATATAATAAAACTTAATAAATTATTAAATTTTTTTTTTTTTGTATTACCTTTATTATTACCATGGTTTTGAATAAATTTTTTATAATTTGTATTTAAAGATTTATATAATTATTTTTGACAATAAATCTTGAAACTCCGAATTATTATTATTTTAAATTACATTTAATAATGTGAATAATATAAAATATAATAATAAATCAAAAATATTCTTTTTATCAATAATAACTCACAATTTTTTACAAATTATATATTAAAGTTATATATTTAATAATTTAGGAAGAAAATAATTTAAAGTTTTGTAATATAACTGCCTTTTTTACGCAGCAGAATAAATATTAATCTTTAATTTAAATGGATGTATCGTTTTACAGAATAGAAATTATTATAAATTATTCTTAATGATATTTTTATATACCATATTTTAATATTTATAAAAAAATAGAACAAATATATTATTATAATAATTTATAATATATCTTATACCTTTTTATTTGTTGTTTATTATTTATTATTTTTTTATTATTTTAAATTTTTTATTTTTGAAAAATGATACCAACAAAATATCAAATAATTCAAAGAATTAGAAAAGATATAAAATTTCTTCTTGATGATTATGTAAGGAAACTATTATTATTATTATTATTATTAT
Organism: Anaeromyces robustus; assembly: GCA_002104895.1. Lineage (NCBI taxonomy): Eukaryota > Fungi > Neocallimastigomycota > Neocallimastigomycetes > Neocallimastigales > Neocallimastigaceae > Anaeromyces > Anaeromyces robustus. The sequence continues at coordinate 147,889 of MCFG01000092.1, read as the reverse complement.
TATTATTATTATTATTATTATTATTATTATTATTATTATTATTATTGTTATTATTTATTACTATTATTAACATTTTATTATTTATTTTTAAATTTATTTATATTAAGAATGTATTATATTCCTTTTTATATGATGATATATGGAAAAATATAGTAGATAATCTGTTAAATAAAGAATCATTTATTAGGTTTTATATCTTGAAAAATTTATTATATATACCATACTTTGAAAAATATTTAAATTCAAATAGTAAATATGTAATAAAATTAATCAATATAATAGAAAATATAATAGTATCAGATGAGGTATATAATATTTAAAAACGACAGGATTATTATAATATAATATATATATATATAATATTATTATATATTATATATTTAATTTTATTTATTCTTAATAAAAATAATTTTTTTTATTGTACTATTTTATTAAATTAATTATAATTTTAAAGGTAATGATAAATAGATGCTATGCATCTATTATAATAGGGAAATTTCTTCCAATAATAAATGATTTAAATAATTCAGAGAAATTAATTGAAAGAATATTTAAAAAATTATTATTTCAATTTAAATCTATATACCCCAATAATTTAGATCAAGAAATTTTAAATGATTTAGATTATTTTTCTAATCAACAATTAGTTTCTAGAAATGAAATGAATATAAAATTGATGGTATATTCTTTAAGATCTATAGGTGTATTTATTAATACACCCCCATGTTTAAATGATAATTTTATGCAATATTTTGATCTATTACTTGAATTAATATTAAATACTTCATCAAATAAATATTTACAGATTGAAGCATTGAATATTATAAATAATTATTATCCAAGAACAAACAGGGGAAGATTAAGAATTGAACATCGATTTAGAAAAAAGATTAATGAATTATCAAAAAAATATGAACTGGATATATATCAAAACATTTCAAAGAAAAAAGATTTTTTACAAAGAATTAACAGTAATAATATCAATAATAATAATAAAAGTCAAAATAAGATTGACAATGATGATATAAGGGATTTAAATGATAGAGAAGATTCTAATATAATAGGTGGAAGTATGAGTGAAGATATTGATAATACAAATAGAATACTGGATGATAGAAATATTAATGAAAAATTGGATAAAATTTTGTTTGAAAAATTAAATAAATTTTGGTCAGTATGGTATCCTATTGTTCCAGATAAGATTTTACTAAGAATACCCTATAATCAAGTGAATGAAGGATATATATTTTATAGAATGAAGTATTTATTAGAGAAAACAAAAATAGAAGGTTTAGAAACAATTGATATCTATAAAAATAAAGGAAAGCAAATGCAAAAAGATAATGTTATAAAGATATTAAAATCTAATATTAAATTTCCATATCCTGAAAAAGAAAATTATGAATTAATAGAAAGAAAAAATTTTATTAAAAGTAGAAAACTATTTTTTTTTTTTAATTATAATTTATAAAAGTAAATAATAAATAATTTTTTCTAATTTCATTATATATATTATTTATTATATAACATTTTAATATAACTTAGATATATCAATAATAGATACTTCTATTCCTCCATCAATTAATAACATTAAAAAATATGTAAATGAAATTAATGATATACCTTTCAGTAGTATTGTTGAATCACCATATACTTCAACTCTATCGTTTAATTTAAAATACCCAATTTTATTATTAAATAAATACCCTTTAACCAGAAATCTTTTTTTACATAATTCATCAAGAATAAAAGATAATTATTTTAGAATTCAAGTATATCCACCGGAGTACTTTGAAGTTAAACCATCATTTGGACTTATACCAAAAAATGATTATTTATTAATTAAAGTTTGGTTTAAACCACAACCTTATATATCAAATATTAAACCAGAAATTTTTGGATATTTAAAAGTTCGTTCATTAAATGGATATTCAATGGAAAGAATATCGTTGCATGCTATTAACTATCCTTCAGTAAAATTATCAACTAATGAAATAAATATAGGCTACTGTCCTGAGGGATATAACAGAGATTTTTTATTTCATGTTACGAACTTAACATCAACAAATATACCAATATCTCTTTTGTTGGAAAATGATTCTTCAACAAATAAATTTATATTTCCTTTTTTATCAGATGAATTACAACCTTATGAAAAAAAAATGTTTAAAGGTAAATTTTTACCAACGAAAAGGGATGTAGGGAAAAAATTAGAAAATACAATATTTGTAATGACAGGTGTTGGAGAACTATTAAAAATAAAAATATGTGGATTTTGTGATGAATCAATAAAAATTTATAAAAATGTTTTAAATTTCGGGCCAACTGATATTTATAGTAGTGAAATTACTAAAACACTAATTATTGAAAATATCGATAAATATAACCGTATTCCTGTGCTATTAGAGGCTACTACTAATGAAATTATAATAAATGATAACAATGATATTATACTAAATCCTTTGGAAATAAAAAAAGTTAAAATAAAATTTAAATCATATTATTCTGGAGAAAGATCTGAGACTATATATGTTACTTGTCCTTTTACAAACGTTAAAATTATAAATGTTACAGCATTTTCTGGACCAGCATTAATATTTCCTGTATATAAAGAAATTTATTTACCTACTGTAAAGGTTAATGAAGTAACAACACTTGACGTCCCTTTAATAAATTTAACTTCGAAACAAACTAACTGTATATTATACATGCCAAATCAAAATAATCCATTCAGTTTAAGTATTAAAACTAAAAAGCAATTACTAGAATATAAAGATTACGAAGATAAAAATTATAAAGGAATCAAGATTAAGTTTAAAGGCAAAGAAACAGCTATTATTAGTATTATATTTAATAGTAATTTAGGTGGATTTTTTAAAATCCCATTAAATTTAAAAGTTGATAAAAATAATTCTATAAAATTAAATAATTATTTTATTTTTGGTTCTTCATATGATGATAAATTATTTAAATTAAAACAGTCGTTCTTCAGTCGTTATTTATTATTTTATAAGGAAAAATTTAATACCCTAATATTAAATAAAAATGAATTAATAGATAAAAATAAACTTAAAATAACAGATAAATTAAATTATTTTAAAAATCATTCAAACATTTTTGAAATAAAAACTGATAAAGTTACATTAAATTATAATGAATATTATAAAACTAATAATATAAAACATATTAATTTATTTAATAAAACTAATTTACTACAAAAATATTATTTAATTATTTCTAGTCCATTTATTATATCAGGTCCAGTTGAAGGAATTATTGAAGCAAATACAATGATTGATATTCCAGTTACAATTAATGTAGAATTAATTGAAGATAATTTTATTGTAGATAAAGAATTTACTATTTTTGGTGTGTTAACAATATTTGATGAATCAGAATTTCATGATCCGCAATCCATTAAACTTGAATGTACAATTAATGATATTATTAGTGTAGGTATAAGAAATAATATATCAGGAATACTATATCCCTTATATCATAATATTTCAAAATTATCAAGAACTTTCATGTTAAGAAATAAATCACCATATAATATAAGATGTAATATATATATAAAGAAAACTGATTCAAAGTTAGAAAAAATCATTTCTAGGAATTCATATATCAGTAAAAGAATTTTGGAAGAAATGAAAGTAACAAAAGAAAAATGTAGTCAATTTACACAGAATATTAAAACTTTAGTATTAAAACCATTTCAAACAGCTGATATTGAAATAACTTATTCATTACTAAATATTCGAAGATTAAATGTAGGATTTTTTATTGAATATTTTATTTCATTAACTGATGGTATTAATATAGATCCTAATGATTTAAAGAGAATTCAAAATGCTGAATTTTCAAGAATTTATGTTTTAAAGGGATATAATAAACCTAAAAATATTACTGTTTCTGATAATTATATCGATTTTGGATGTATACCTGATAATAAAGTCGTAACAAAATCAATAAGATATGTTAATGAAAATCATGATAAATATTGTTTATTATCTTATGTATCATATCCATTTTCATTAAAGGATAATTATTTAAAAATATTGGAACCAAATGAACCTACAGATATACATATTAAATATTTATATAGGAAACTAGGACCTCAATATCAATCAATTATTTGTAATTCAGAAGCTAAATCATTTAATTGTTTACCTATTTTTGGAAATATTGGAATATGTCGAATGAATATTAATATTTTTCAACCTCAGATGTCTTATAATATTGAAAAAAATCATTATATAATAGAAAGCAATAGTATAGATTTTGGATTTCTTCCATTTGAAAATAAAATAATTAAAACATTTTATATAAAAAATAATGGTACAATTGATTATATAATTGAAGATATTAATATTGTAAGATATAAAAATGATAATAATTCTTATGAATGCATCATTAAAGAAGATAATCCAAATGATAATATATTATATTGGGAGAAAAATATTGATTTAAATTTTAAGAATAGAAATTTAGATAAATATGAATATGATATGGATGAAAGAATTAAAAAATATAAAGTAAAAGAACAGCTTACAATAAAGAATTTTGACGAATTATTTATTGAAGGAAAATCTAATGAAAATAAATCAAGTCCTATTGAAAAATTAGAAAGACCATCTATATATCCAATAATTTTGAAACCAAATCAAAAAATAAATGTTCAGTTATTAATATCTCCTGTAGAAATTGTAAATACATACATTATAAAAATTATTATTATAATTATTATTATTATTATTATTATAATTATTATTATTATTATTATAATTATTATTAGTATTAGTATTAGTATTATTATTATAATTATTAAAGGTATATGTTTTTTTAAATAATTCTTTTAATATTTTATTTTATGTAAAAAATTTAGGGTAATTTCTGTTCAGATATACAAATTAGCTCATGTTGGGAAACTATGGAAACACAATATCATAAATATAAATTAATTGGTTCTATACAGCCAATAATAAAATTTAAGATGACAAATTATGATTTTGGAATTATTCCATTTCAGAGTAGAAAGGTATTTAAAATGAATTCATTTATTATTTAACTTTTTTATATATATATGTTAAAATTATTGCTTTGTCTTCAAATTTAAGTAATAATAATAAAAATAATATAAAAATTTTAATATAATAATATTTATTTTTGTAGAGTATCAAAATTGAAATTAAAAATGAAGGTTCAGAAAAATTACATTGGTATTTAAAACTTGATAGAACATATTATTCTGTTATTAATAATGATAATATCGAAATATTGGAAAATTTTGAAGATGATGAAATAGAAGAAGAGATTGAAGAAGAGATTTTATCAAATAATAAAAACATATTAATTAAAAATGATATTGAAGAATTATCTAATTTACATCCATTTACTTTTTTTCCATCAAAAGGTCGATTAAAACCTGGTTATACCCAAGATGTGGTGATATATTTTAACCCATCTTTACCAAATTATCGATATAGAACTATATTAAATATTTATACAGAAAATATGGGTTTTTCATCTCTAGAATTATGTGGGATAAGCAGTTCGTCCAATTTACAATGTTCTGATACTACTATAAATTTTCCCGCTAATCGTATTGGGAAGACATCTATTAAATATTTTGTTCTTAAAAATTATAGTTTAATGAATCTAAAATTTTATATTGAAGTTAATAATAATGTTTTTTCTCTAAATATAGATCAAGGTATTATTGGAGTAGGTGAAGAGAGAACAATAAAAGTTGAGTTTACACCAAAAGAAATTAAAAAATATAAAGGAAAACTTAGAATATCATCATATATTGAAGATTCTGAATTATCGAAGTATACATATATAAATCTAACTGGTATAGGTGGTAATCCAGAATTAACAGTAGATAAAGATGTTATTGATTTTGGAATAACGTTTTTAGGATATTCTAATAATGCTGTTATAAATATTCATAATCATGGAGAACCTGATGTATATTTAAGATTAAAATGTAATCATCCTAAGATTAATGTAGATCCAGAATGTGAAGATGAAAATGGAAATATTGTGGCATATGCAAACTCAATTACCCCTATAAAATTTGTTTATGTACCAAATATTATAGAGACTTTAAATATACATGCTTTTTTAATAGTAGTAGATGATGATAAAGAAAACATAATTTTAAAATTAAATGCAACTGTTGGTATTCCAAAATTTTGTATTTATCCTGAAAGTCTTTATGAATCATTGAATTTCGGAACATGTTTAATTAATAAAAGCAGCAAAAAGAAATTTACTATTAAAAATGAAGGAAATACTATATTAAAATATAATATTAAACTTAATATTAATCAAATTAAATATGCAATAAATAATTTTGAAAATGACAATGAAATAGAAATAAATGACGATTTTAAAAATGTATTTTATATTGGAAATTCGTCTGGACATTTAAAAATAAATGAAGAAAAAAGTATTATTGTTATATTTAAACCTAAAGATTTATATGAATATAAGTATGATTTAATTTTTTCTCTATCTTATAAAGAATTTAGTATTCCTCTAGTAGGTATAGGTGGAAAATATGATATTAGTATTGATATTCCATCAAATATAATCGATTTAGGAACATGTAAAATTAATCAGACTTTTGTATATGTATTACCTATTACTAATAAGTCAAATATGAGTGTTAATTATCATGTAAGACCTGAACCTGCTGATGGTGACTACAGTATTTATGAAAAGGAAATACATTTATTAGAAATGCAAAATAAAATTACTTCAAAAGAAAACTATTATAATTCAATAATTAAAGATAGACCAAATTCAAGCTATAAAATTCCAGAAAAACAAGAAACAATTGAACAAAGGCCAGAAACAGCACCTTCTTATACTGAAGAAAATAAAATATTGAAAAGATCCTATTTTGAAAAAGAAAAAAAATGGGTTTATGATTTAAAATCAATTGGTTTAGAAATTGTTAATCCAGATGGTTATTGTGATCAATTAAAAAATACAGATATTGTAATACAGTATACTCCAGTGTTACCTATGCCAATTAATTCTAAAATTAGAGTTTATTATGGAAACGAATTTAAAGATATTACTATAGTTGGAAAAGCTGCAAATTCTATATTATCATTATATGATGAAAATCATAATGTTATTTTTAATAGTTCTCAAAACAGTTCAAAAGAAGTACCTACATATAATATAGGTGTGATATCAATTAACACATCATCCACAACAACTTTCTATCTTGTAAATGAAGGAAAATTTGGTATTGATTTTTTTATTCAACCTATTACTATCAATGAATATTTAATTACTCCTCAAAGTGGTTTTGTTCATATTGGTGAAAGTATTCCTATTTCTATAAAATTCATGCCAAAAACAGAAAGTGTATTTAAAACAAATTTGAAAATATTTTGGGAAAATCAGTTAATTAATGTTTTAATTGTTGGAAGAGGTAATGTTGGTCAATTAAATATTTATTATCCTAATATTAATGATAGAGAAAGTCAACAATTAGATTTTAATATGATTCCAACTAATACTTCTTGTGAAAAGAACTTCTTTATTCTTAATCGTGGAGTTGTAACTATTCCATTAATGATTGAATTAGTAAATAATGTAATTATAATAATTTATTTAATTATATAATATTTAATATTATTAATTATATTTTATTAATAAAAAAGTTAGTTCAAATTAATATCTAAATTTTTGTATAATTAATTTCTAATTAAATTTATTTTAATAAAGGATTTTTCAATATGTTTACCAGAAAAACAAAAAGACTTTTTAGAAGAAAAATCATTTATTGATACAACTAAAAAGTTAAATAAAAATTGTATTTATAATTGGAAAACTTACATTAAAGAATATCTTCTACCAGGAAAATACTTAGAGATTTTAGTAAGGTATTGGGCTAGAAAAACATCTCTTTCTACTGATATTATTAAAATTAAATCTGTTAATTATTATAAAGAAATTCCAGTAAAAGGAAAGGGTGGATCTATTAGTATTCAACATAAAGGTGATCTAGAATTTGGTGATATAGCAAATAATTATACATTTAAAAAAAAAGTAACTATTGTAAATGAAGGAACTATTCCTTGTACAATTAATTTTGAATGGATGACTTTAGGTCATCAAATAATTCAGAAATCAGGATCATCACATGTTATTTTAAAGGATAATTATTCTAATCACGATCCAAGATCACCATGGGCTAGAAATATGGTTATACAAGAAAAAGAGAAAAATAATGAAGATCCAGAATGGACAGCAAAGGATTACTGGAGAATGATAAAGTGTATTATTCTATATACCGACAAAAAGAGTGAAGAAGAAATTAATAATTCAAAAAAGAATATAAAATTACAACATAACTCAATAAATTCTGATAGTGTAGAAAAACTTCATGCTGATGATACTTCAATGGTTAACTCGTTTGCATTAAAATATCTTAGAGTCCAATTTTCTACTCAGGTTAAAAGAAGAAATTTGTTCTATAAGCTTATATCTCAAAAAAATATTACAAGTCAATCTTTTATAAAACAAGAATCTTATTTAAAAGTTAATCCACCACAAATTCAATTAGGAGCTTATGGTTCTAAAGAAATAGAAGTTGAAATAAATATTTCGACAGATGATACATTCTTAGGAACATTAATTTGTAGACCTGATATACCAAATTCTTATTCTCATGAAATTTCATTAACAGCAGTAACAAAATCAATTTGTATTGTATGTAATGATACATCTATTATTAATTTCTTTAAACAACCTATTGGTCATGAAGAAACAATTAAAAGAACATTTACTAATGTTGGTGAAAAAAACATTAGTTTTACTATTCTTCATGATTGTCCATTTTTAAAGGTATCACCTGAATCAGGTATGTTAAGGGTTAATCAATCTGTTACAATTGAATTTACATTTAAACCATTAAATTTATCATTTTTATCAACTATTGTATATTTCCAACCAAACTGTTCTAATCCTGTAAGATTAAGAATGTGTGGAGGTGGTGGCTATCCTAAGCCATCATTAATGAGAATTAAAAAATTTGATTTTGGAAATTGTATGATAGGAAAAAGTATTAAAGGTTATTTACCTATTGTAAATGAAGGAACCGCAATTTTGCATTTGTCAAAGTTTGTTTTAACTAATAATTTGAACTTTTTCAAGACAGAAAAATGGCCCAAGAATGAGTATATATCTAATATATTTTTTTTTAAATTATATTTATTCTTACTACTATATATTTTTATTTATATATTTATTTATTTATTTTTTTTTATTTTTTTTTAATTTTATTTAATTTTTAAAATAAATTTTAGAATATCTATATATCCAAATCAAAAATATAACCTTGAATTAATGTTCTATCCAAAAGAAGAAAATCCTCCCTCAGGAAAATTAATCATTGGTACACAATATGATAGTTGGGAAATTGAACTTGTAGGTTGTGGAAAAGAATCTGTAATAATATTCTCTAAACAAGAATTACAATTTGAGAATTGTATTATTGGCAATTCCTATGAACAAAAAGTAATATTAAAAAATATTGGTGATGTTAATTATCCACTATCTTTAATATCAGATGAGAATGATAAAAATGATATAAAATGCAGTCCAGAGAATTTAGTTATAAAACCATATATGGAAAAAGAAATTTCAGTTATATATACACCAACCATTATTGAAAACGGATTGATTCATTTAAAAGTTGAATCACCATATTCTGTGAATTTGATACCAATTAGTATAAATTCTGGAACTGTAAAATTAGAGTTCAATATGACAGAGTTAGATTATGGAATTTTTGAAAAAAATACAAGACCATGTAAAATTTTAAAAATTAAAAATGAAGGAACTTTAAAAACATCATTTATTATTATAGAACAAGATTTGAAATCTTTAGTACGTTTATCTGCAGCAAAAGGATTTATTCATCCAGGAGCAGTAACTGATATAAAAGTTTCTTTAATTAATAATGAAATTGGAAAAATTGAAACTAAATTATTAATTTATACTGATTTATTAAGTGATGAATACCGTATTAACATAACTGGTGTATGTGAAGAAAGTATTGTTAATCCAGAAGAATTTAAAATAATAGAAATGGGAACAAATCCAACAAATACTCAAGTTATTAGACCATTAGTGATAAGAAATTATGGTAAATTCCCATTAACTTACAAAATAAATTATTCATACCCAATAAAATTATCAAAAAAAATGGGTGTAGTGAATGGAGAAGATGAACATATTGTTAACGTAATATGGATACCTAATGGTAGTTATGATTTAAGATCTAATCTTAATATGGAAACCAATATTGGTAATTTTGGTATATTAATTCGTGGTAAATCTTCTTATCCAGAAATTTCATTGAGTAAATTATATATAGACTATGGAGTTAGAGCTGTTAGTTTAACTCATACGGTAAGTGTTGAACTTTCTAATAATGGAATAGTGCCACTAAAATGGACAGCATATCAATCAAGGACAAATTCAATATTCGTTATTTCAAAGGATAGTGGTTCACTAGATGTTAAAGAAAAAACTGTATTAGATATTTCCTTTAAACCAACTACAAATACGAAATATTCTTCAGGTTTCATTATTGAATGCAAAGGAAGAAGCTATAAAGAATTAAATGTGGTTGGAATTGGAGGTTTAGTTAATATTGAATTAACTCCAAATGAATTTAATCTCGGTAATTATATATATATTTTAAAATTTATATAAATTTATGTATTATTATATTGATAGATTAATAAATTTTTTTTTCATAATAATAATTCTTCATAATAAAAAGGTCAATGTCCATGTTTCAATTCAAAAGAATATTACTTCACAATATTTAACACAAGTGATTTACCATTAGATTTAAAATTTGAATATGAAGCCATGGAAAATGCCATTATTATTTTACCTGAATCTATTAATTTGAAAATAAAAGAAAAAAAATCATGTAAAATTATGATTCTTCCAAAAGCAGAAGGAAATTTCAAAACAACCTTATCTATCATAACAATAACAAAAATATTTAAATATCCTGTATCCGGTAAGATATATATATTGATGTTATTATATTTATATTATAAATTTTTACATATTTGATGATGTTTAAATTAAATATTTATTGTTATTATTATTATTATTATTATTATTATTATTATTATTAACAAATAAAATTAGGTTGTGGATATAGAATGAAAATGTCTGATACTGTTAAGGATATTGTATTTAAAGGCAAAACCATATTAGTTAGTATTTATAATAAATTAATAATTAATTATTAAAAATTTTAATTATTTATATTTGAATAAAATATTAACTTTTTTTATTTTAATAATATTATTTATACATAGGAAAATTATCTTCATCCATGGGAAAAATTATCAAAAATTGATGATTATGATTTTTGGTTTAATTTGATTTCTAAAGGAATTAAAAATGATTACAATATTATAATGACTATGATAAAATTAATAGAGTATAAAAAATTTCGAAATATGTCTAAAATATCCACTACAAAAAATAGTATAGATTTTTCTAAAGAAAGTATTTTCGATTATACTTATAGACGGAAATCAGAAAATTCAATTACAGGATTAAATTCTGATAGAAGTATATATTCTAGAAATAGAAGAAGAAGTTCATTTATACCTTCAAGAAGAATATCTAGAAGTAGTTTTTCATCTGTTCGTACAAATGAATCTTTATTAAATAATAGTATTATTAGTCAAAAATTAGAAGATAATATTAATAAAAGTGAAAATCTTAATAAAATGAAAGTTCTTTCATTTTCAAGTCATAATTTAAAACCTAAAGAAAAAGAAAAGTCAATAACATTTAAAAATGCCATAATAAAACTTAATAAAAATAAAATTCCTCTGAAAAGTAATAAAGAAGAACTAGGAAATGAAGATGACATATCTTCAGTATTAACAACTTATAATTATGATGAATATATGGTAAAAACATTTGATGGTAGAATGGTATATAATAGAAATGGACCATTAATTAATAATTTCTTTAAACAATTTAATAATAATAATAATAATAATAATAATGATAATAATAATAATAATAATAAAGATACTAAAATAAAATCAATATTAAAAAAATCAAGTGTTATTAAACCAGAATATAAAAATGAAGGTAATAATGATGAAATCGAAAATAATTTATTGGTTAAAATGAAACAAGATGATATTAATAATGATTTATACATTGAAATTGAAAATGAAAGAGAAAAGAATGTCAAGAAACGTCATTTTGAATTTTCAAAAATGAAAATGATTAATGAAAATGATGAAATAGAAGAAAATATCAAAACTAACAATATTGAATATCCAAAAAGATATAATGATAATAATAATTATATTGAGTATACAAACAACAATACTACTGAAAATGATAATAATAATATTTTTGACAAAGAAAATAACAGTATAATTGATAATAAAAATAATGATACAGATATTGATAATGAAAATAAAAATCCTATTGAAAATGAAAATAATGATACAATTATTGGTAATGAAGATCATGAATATAATAGAGAAGACTTATTAAAATTCTTAAATTCTAATAATGAAAATAATAATAACAATGGTAATAATGATTATAATAACAATGATAATTATGAATATGACAAAGAAAAAGAATTGTCTAACGAAGAATATATGCTACAACAAGAAAGATCTAAGCATGATCAAGAATTATTAACTAAAATTGAGAGTTATCAAGATCTATTAAATATAGCAAATATATCTGCTATAGAAATCGTAGATCTCATTGAACATAATATAAACGTAAGACCAATTATACAAAATATTATGTATAATATACACCAAAATATAACTTTATATACTGATAAAGATATTAAAAAGCTTGAAGAAATGGTATTTATATAAAAATATATTATATTTATTTATTTTTTTTTTTAATAAAAGTTTTAATATACAGTTTAATACTAATAAATATATATGTATTTTTTTATATATATTATATATAGTTTATTGTAATTAAATTATTCAAATCAAAACCAACTGTGGTTATTAATAATAAATATGATAAAATTATTGATAAAATTATTAATGTTCCATATCCTAACGTAACTATTTTTTATATTATAATTTCTATAATTAATAAGAATTATAATAATATTAATTATATATATACATATATATATATTAAATAATATATTATTAGACCAAAGTTCAATGTCTTAAGGAGCTATTAAAACATATTGAACCAAATGTTGAATTAGATATTTCACCAGTTATAACAAGACCGCATCCATTCTTATTTAAAAGAGTAACTTATGAAGATAATATAAAAAAAGAGTAATTCAATTATCAAAATGTTTATCAAATTAAAAAATTTCATAGAATCTATTATGATATAATATAATATAATTATTATATTTTCTTATATGTCGCACTATTTAAATAGAATTATGATAATGTAATGAAAGTGTAATAGTACTTTCAAAATATTTTATAATTATAATAATAATAAATAATAAATAAAAAGAAATAATAATAATAAATAAAAATAAATAATAATAATATTAATAATAAATAATAAATAATAAGATGATTTAAAAAAAAAAAAAAAAAAAAAAAGAAAATGACAAAAATATACAAAAAAAATAAGATATATTTTAAAATTATGAAAATAAAATAAAAAAAAAAAAAAAAAAAAAAAAAAAAAAAAAAAAACTAAATAAAAATAATAAACAAATTAATAAATAATAATAATAATAATATAAAAACAAAATAATTTAATTATAAATTATATTTATAATTTGCGCTTTTTTATTTCTTATTTATAATTATTTTTAATACATTTTATATACATTGAATTATTTTATATCAATATTATTTAAAGTTATTCAACTTTATGGTCTTTAAAAAAATAAAAAAATATTATTTTTATTTATTTTGTATATTGTTAATATTGATACTTTCATATAATTATTTCTACATTATTATCATAAACAAATTATTTTGTTTAAATTTAAATATATATTCTACTCATTTATTGTTGACCGAAAACTTCACCCATTTCTTTTCCTCTGTTAGTAGCAGCTTCAACAGCCTTAAAAACAATTTCGTTAAAGTTATCTTTTTCAAAGGATTGAAGAGCAGCATAAGTAGTACCATTTGGTGAAGTAACCTTCTTTCTTAAAGTAGCAGCATCTTCATCACCCTTACAAAGCATAGCACCAGAACCAAAACAAGTTTGAGCAGCTAAACCGTCAGCAGCTTCTTTTGGAAGACCTAATTTTTGAGCAGCTTCAGATAAAGCTTCACACATAAGGAAGAAATAAGCTGGACCAGAACCAGATAAACCAGTAACAACATCAATAAGTTCTTCCTTTTCAACCCAGTAAGAACTTTTAGAGAAAGATGAAAGAATAGCTGTAGCACTTTCTTTTTGCTTTGGATTAACATGAGGGTTTGGGAACATACCAGTAGCACCTTGTTGTAAGAGAGCTGGAGTATTTGGCATTACTCTAACAATAGCTAAATCTGGACAACCACACCAACGAGAAAGGTCAATAGTACGAATACCAGCACAAATAGAAATAACTAATGGGTTAACCTTTTGAATAGCAGCAGCAACACCTGTAGCTACATCTTTAATAATTTGTGGTTTAACAGCAAATAAAACAATATCAGCAGCTTTGCTTTCTTCAGTACCAGTTATGGCTTCAGAACCACTCTTGGCAAGAATAATGTTGTAATTAGTTTTTAATTTATTAGCTTGAACTTCATTTGGTTCATAAACAACTAATTTCTTTGAATCATAACCAGTTGAAACAAGACCACCTTATTTATTTAATATAAATAATTAAATAATAATAACAATTAATATAATTTAAATATATTACCAATTATATATTAAAATTAATCTTTAATTATGATTAAAGCTATATATATTAATTAATTAATTAGGTATCCAAGTATTTCAAATAATTTATACTAAAAAATGAAATTTATTATCTTATATATAATTAAATTGATTTATTTTATATATATATTTAATATATTACTGTATTCATTTTTACTTTATAAAATAATTAAACTATAGGAATGTTTTATAATTATTTTAATTTAAAGTAATCAAAATGGTTTGAATTTTCAAAATTAACTTTGATAATATTCTTTTATTAATATATTTCTACTTCATTCCATTATTAACAAGTCTACATTTTAAAATTTAATCTCATTCTATTTTCATTTTGTATTAAATGTTTCAACTTTAAATTAAATAAATTTAATTATGATTTGCAAATTGGAAATTTATTAAAAATACATTTATGCTAAAATTGGTTTTTATTAGAATAAAAAACAACAAAAATGATATAATTAAATATTATTTCATACCAATTAAAGAGGTAGCCATGTTACCACCACCAATGAAAGCAATAACTTCTGAAGACATTTTATGAATGAATTAAATATATATTAATTATAAAAAAGAAATTTTCTTAAATATTTATTTATATTTAGAAATTTAAAAAAAAAAAAAAAAAAAAATTTTTTTATATCTTTTACCATGATATTATATAGACGGTCCATATAAACTTTATATATAATAAATCTATTCATAATATATCAAATTTTTTTTTTTTTTAATTTTTTGTAAATATTTTAAGATAAGATTAAATACATTAATGTATCTAACCTTATATATCTACATTAATGTATCACTTTTGTTATAATTGATAATATATCAAATATCAAATAAAAAATTTTGAATATGAATTAATAAAGTCATAATTATATTTAATAATTAAATTTATTTAAAATAAGTCTTATAGTTTAATTTTTTTTAGCTTATTATTAATTTTATTCACTTATTTATTTATTTATTTATTTATTTTTTATTTATTTATTTATTTATTTATTTATTTATTTATTTATCATGCGATATAATTATTTTTTCATTGTTATTCATCATGTTGTCATAATAGTATTGAAAATAACTTGTTTATTATTCAAAACTTTGAATATAATGAATAACCATTATAATATAATTAATAACCATTATAATAAAAAAATTCTAATATACTTAAATCATCATTTTAAAGTATTTATTCAAAATTAAAAATATTATAATAAAATTATTAAAGAATGTTTATATTAAAAACATATATTAGACTCGTCAATTTTACAATATTACTTATTGATGTTGATGTTCATACAAATTAAAATGAATTAGACTTTGTCACTTAATAGTATCTATTAGAGATAATATTTCATTTGTAATTGAGTATAAGAAATATACCATAATTTTTTTTTTACAGTTAAGGTTTAATCCTATTTAAAATATTGTTATTTATGAAAATATTTCTAATAAGATTATAGTCTGATTTATTTTAATAAACTCTTCAGATATTAAAATAGTTACTTATTATAATTATTTATTTATATATTATATAATAATAATAATAATACACATACTATTGTAAAAAGAATAATTAAAAGCACATAAAAGAAAGCTAATGAATTATAAAAATTAAACTTAAAATTCCTTGAATATAAAAAAAAAAACTGTATTTTTTAATAATTTTATATTTTTATCATGTCAATTAAATTAATATAATTAAATTTAATTAGATAAATATATTATAATATAATAATATATATTAAAAAATATATTTAAAAACATGATAAATATAAATATAACTATAAATTAAAAACTATATATTAAATAGAATTTATTATTAAAAATTTTATATAAATAAAATGTTATACAATGTATTCAAATATATATTTTATAAAGAATTTGTACTACCATAAAAAAGAATTTATATTTTTAGTTAAAATATTTAAAAATTATAATTAAATATAACAAATTAATTAATTAATTAAAAAATAAGTAGGTAAATAAAATATATAAATAAATATACAAATAAATATATAAATATTTAAATATTTAATTAATAATAAATAAATAAATAAATAAATAGATAAATAAATAAATAAATAAATAAATAAATAGATAGATAAATAATAAAGTAAATAAATAAATCAATAATAAAATAATAAAAATAAAAATAAAAATTAATTAATAAAATAATAAAATATAAATCAATAAAAATATATAACTGAATTATATTTAATATTATATTTTATATTATCATAATTTAAAAAAGAATTATATATTATAGTTTTTTTTTTTTTATATTTATAAAAGTTAAATATATTTTTTAAATAATATAAGTAAATTATTATAATTTTTTTTCTATATATAATTTAAAAATATTATAATTTACTTATTTGTTTAGGCTTTTACTATACTATACTATTATATACTATTATGTTTTTATTTATTTTTTATTTATTTCATTCTTTAATTAATTTTAATTATTTTATTTTTTCGATTTTAATTTAAAATTTAAATAAATCAATAAAAATCAAAATATAATATATTAGATTATATTATGTCTATATTAAATATTTATTTTTCTCTTTCGATAAAATTTTTATAAATTGATTTAAAATATAAAATACTATTCATTTAATTATTTTATATAATATTTATATATTTATTTATTTATATATTTATATATTTATTTATTTATTTCATTAATCTATTTTTATTAAAAAAAAAAAAAAAAAAAAAAAAAAAAACAATGAAAAAGAAATTAACTAATAAAAAAAATTTTTTTTTATCTCTAACATAAATATAAAAAATAAACATTAATATTTTAAAAATTAAGAAAATAATTATATAATAAATCTATTAATATTAAATCAATTGGTTATTTCTTTTGATTTGATATTTTTAAATAATCATAATTTAAGTTATTTAAATATTAAATCATTGCATAAAAGCTATATATAAAATAATACATTTGATAATTTATATATAGCAAATTGGCAATAAAGATTATAATATTAAGCTTTGAAAATATTTTATAAATTAATTTAATTCTTATAACAAAAAGGAGATTCTTTAATAAAAAATAAAAATAAAAAAAAAAAGTAATTATTTTATTTAAATTATTCTACAAATTAAATTCTATTAAATAATATTAAATCTCAATAACTGTTTAAATTTACATAATTTGTTTTGATTTATTCATTATAAAATAATAGAATAAATAAATAAAATTCAAAAATGTTAGAAGACAATAATGAAAATGACTCTGAAATGTTTTCAGAGGTATATGCATTATTAGATCAATTATGTAAGTCAAATTATATAGTTATAATAATATTATATTCATACTATTAAGTCATAGAAAATATATAATAGAACATATTTTATTAATATATTATAATATACTAATATACTTTTAAAATATATGATTAATAGCAAACAATTCGAAGGAAGTTGTTGATATTGAAGGAAAAGATATGGACAAAATTGAAAGTATAATTGTTCAAAGAACTAATGAATTATCTCTTGCAGTTCGTAAGTACTCCTATTTTATAAATATCTATTTATTTTAATTTTAATAAGATATCTTAATAATATATTATTCATTAAATACTATAATAAATAATCATAGAAA
The DNA here is from genome assembly GCA_002104895.1 of Anaeromyces robustus. Classification (NCBI taxonomy): domain Eukaryota; kingdom Fungi; phylum Neocallimastigomycota; class Neocallimastigomycetes; order Neocallimastigales; family Neocallimastigaceae; genus Anaeromyces; species Anaeromyces robustus. Next base: position 129,345 of record MCFG01000092.1, on the reverse strand, counting down.
TTGCTCAAGCTTTAATGGTTAAACATGAAAATGATACTGATAATATTAGTGAACTCAAAAAAACTAATTCACATTTAAAAGAACAACAACAAGAATATAAATCTTTATTAAATCAAACTATGGAATCATTAGAAAGAAATTCTACAAAAATTGATACTTTAAATGAAGAAAAGAAAGCATTGACTAAAGTAATTAAATATATATATTTAATCATAATAATGATAATAATGATAATAATAATAATGATAATAATGATAATAATAATGATAATAATAATGATAATAATAATGATAATAATAATGATAATAGTAATGATAATAATAATAATGATAATAATAATAATAATAACAATAATTTTTAATTTTAATTATTATAGAAAATAACTTCTATGCAAGTTCAATGTGAAGTTTATGAACAAAAAAATTTTGATTTAACTGAAGAAAATAAATCTTTATCTAATAAGTTCTCAGATGCTGATTCAAAATTGAATAGATTTGAAAAAGAAAATATGCGTTTAACTAAAGAAGTAATTAACATATTTTTTATAATTTAATATATTATTTATAATATATCTGTAATACTTATAAATTTAATTTGTTAAAAATGTTTTATTACTGTTATTATTTTTAATAGTTGGATGTTGCTGTAAAACAATTAAAAGAAAGTCAAGCTTCAGAATCATCTTTAAATAATGAATTATCAAACTTAAAAACTAAATATAGTAATTTTTTTTTTATATAAATATAAAGATAAATGAAAAAATTTTCAATGATAAATATTAATACAAAATTGATAATAATATTATATAGATAATTTGGAAGCTACCTATAACGAATATTATAATTCTACACAAGAAGAACTATTAGAAATATATGAAAAGAGAAGAGGAGATGATTTATATATTGTATATATTTTTTTTAAATAATTTTCCATTTATACATTTATAATATAAAGTAATATAGTAATATATTTTTTATAATTTATTATATGACATAGGATGGAAAAAGTGATATTTCAAAAGCCAGAAGTGAAGGTGCTGTTTCTACTAATGAAAACCAAGGTCAAAAGATTGAAACTTTAATGCAAATTATTGACCAAGTTTCAAAAGAAAATGCAAAATTAAAGGAAGATTATGTTGAAGTTGATGGATTATTATCTGAAGCTAGAAATGAAATTTCATCATTACAGGAACAACTCTTATCAGAACAAATGTCAAACAATGCAGTTAGTATTTCTCAAGAAATTGAAGCTTATAATCAATCAAATCCAAGTGAAAAGAAATCAATTGAAATTCAAACTGATTCTATTCCAATCAAAAAGGTTAAAAAGGTTGATAAGGGTACTCAATGTAATATTATTAATGCTATCAGAAAGAAAAAAGTTATTCCAATAACATCTAGACTTTATACCCCACCAGCCTCACCTACTAGATCCACTACATCATCAATTGATACTGGAAATAAACATGCACCAAAAAGAAGAGTCGTCAAAAATAAGGTTATAATTGGTGATGACTATTATTATATATCACCAGCTGATACCCGTTTCAATTCATCTTATTCAATCGATGGTCGTCCACCATGGAAACTTAGTTAATTTTCATTAATAAGTTCTTATCATAAACCTTTTTTTTTTTTGAGTAAAAAATGAAAAAATAATTATTAAACATAAAAATCTATAATATAAATAAATATATATATATAAAAAAAAAAAAAAAAAAAAATAGAAAAAGAAAGCATTAATTTGCCAATAATAATTTCATTGCCATCTAACTTTTAAATTATATATGTATAATTATTATATTGAAATATATAATAATATAATACTATATACAAAATAAATAAT
>MCFG01000092.1:97500-122500 GCA_002104895.1 Anaeromyces robustus | reverse complement strand
GGAAGAGCATAATACACCTTATGAATATTTAGAAAAAATAACAAATAATCTTGGAGTAGAAATATCGAAAGTCAAACAAGCTAAAAACAAAACAAAAAATAAGAAAAAAAGTAATATTAAACATTGCAATATAATAATTTATTAATAATAATTATAATATATTATTAATTAATATAATTATATAATATGTGAAATAAATTTAATATATATAATAATGAATTAAAACTAATTTTAATATTTTATTATTATTATATTATTATTATTATTTCAATAATATTTCCTCTTTTGTCAGATAATAAAAATATGAAAGAAAAAATTAGTAAATAATAAATTATTTATATATTATTATTGTTTATTCAAAAATATATATTATTTATTTTACCATGGAATTATTTAAAAAATTATTATATTAAATATTATAATAAGATAAATACTAATTTTTTTCTTTTTAATTTTTTATTTAATTTATTAATTTTAAAATTCTACAGATTCTAATAGTAATACTGAAAGATTCCTGGTAAATTTATAATTTAGTGATATAAAATAATTATATTAAAAAGATTTTAATTCGAATAATTTTTTTTTTATTTTTTTATTATTTCTTTTAGTATGGTAATTGGTATATTAGTCCATCAAAGTGGAATATAATGAAAGAAAGACGAGAACAATGCAGATGTAATCACTAATAAATAATTATATTTATATTATATTATTTATCTTATTTGAAAAATAAATAAAAATGATCATAATTTTAATATATACATTCATTTTTATAAAATATATAATTTTTTATATATAGCTGTTCAAATGTATCCTTCTTCAGAAAATTGGAACAAGTATATTAAATTCCATAAATATTTAGAAAGTCCATATAATTTTGAAAATAAATGTAGTGATAGCCAGAGTGATAATGAATAAAGAAAAATATTATAATTAAAGTTATGAATTATTCAACAAAAATATTTTAATTCAACAATCTTTTAATATATATATCAATAAAATAGAATGTATAAATAAATATTTAACTACAAAAGTTTTAGATATTAATATTTATAATTCTTTTTATAAATATTATATATTTATATATATTTATATACAAATATAATTATAATATATCTATTATGCAATATTAATTTCAGATATCTTTATATCTTTCATAAAATTAATATAATACTAATTAAAATAATAATAACAATAAAGCATTCTTTATATATTATTCTCATCAAAGTTATTATTGTATATATTATTATTAGCATAAAGTTTTATATAAATTGTTTTATTTTTTTTTTTTTTTTTTTTTGTTTTCTTGAATTTTAAAAATTGAATATTATCTGTTTAAATATTAAATATATAATAATATTTTAATTCCTTTTGAGATAATAATGTTTATAAATTAATCATATTTATAATTATATTCAATTATTTATAATTTAATAAAAATAAATTATTTTCTATTTATTTATTATTATTACTATTGTTATTATTTTTATTATTCATTATATAAAATAATTTATTTTGATATATATATTTAATGGTAAAATATATTACTTTTAATTTTTTTTATGTTAATAATCATATAAATATATCAAGCTTTAAAGTGGGTTTGGATTACTACATAATCATTGAATATAATTTAAATATAATAAATATATAAATATAGAATAGTTAATAAAATATAAATTTATTATTATTATTTATTATAATATTATATTTTTACCTTTATATTGAGTATCAGTTAAACTTTCTGGATATAATACAATAACTTCAATATATAAATTACCATAACCACCATCCTTCTTTGGCATTCCTTCTGTTGGCATCTTAATAACAAAATCTAATTATTTTTTTATTTTTATTTTAAATTTATATGGAATAAAATATTAAATAAAACAATTATATCAATTATATCAATAAAAATAAATAAATAACAAAGAATGTTAAAATAATCCATAAAATTTCTTTTATATAAATATAAATATTTATATATATGTATATATATATTATATATTACTTGGTTTAGTAATTCCACTTCTTTCAATATTTATCTCATGATTATCTAAATGGTATAGTGTTCTTTTAAATCCAATTAATGATTCAAAGAAAGAAATTTCTAAAGAACGATATAAATCATCACCTTTTCTTGTATATATTTCATCATTTTGCATAACAATTTTAATAATTAAATCTCCTGGTGTTGTATTTGGTGCTTGTTCAGCTTCTTCTTCTACAACAATTTCGTCACCGTCTTTCATACCTTTTTCAACAACAAATGTAACTATATCATTTCCTCTAATAACTTTATGTCCATGACAAAATTCACATTTTTCTTTAATAATACGTCCAGTACCACCACAAGCATCACAACTAATGATAATAATAATAATTTTAATACGAATATATATTTGTTAATTTACATAAATAACCTTATTAACAATAGGTTAAATATAAATAAATTTAAATAAAAGCTTACACTGCTTGTACTTGTTGGAAAATACCAGGACCAAGCATAAATTGCATTTTTTTACGACCAGTACCTCCGCAAATATTACATGTTGCATATCCATTATAACTATTAGCACCGGTACCTCCACAATGAGGACATATCATTCTTTTATTAACATCAACCTATATTTATTATTTATTATTTATTATTTATTATTTATTATTAACTATTTTATTTTTACTAAATTAATTATGATAATATTATTAAGTATATTTATTAAAAAATTAATAATTATTCATTATATATTTAAAGCAATTTACATCAATTGTTGTTCCCAAATATAATTCTTTTAATGAAACAGTAACATCGATTTTTATAGATGGTCCTTTTCTTTCTTCTTCACCTCCACCTATTATAAATTATTATTATTATTATTATTATTATTATTATTATTATTATTATTATTATTATTATTATTATTATTATTATTATTATTATTATTATTATTATTATTATTATTATTATTATTATTATTATTATTATTATTATTATTATTATTATTATTATTATTATTATTATTATTATTATTATTATTATTATTATTATTATTATTATTATTATTATTATTATTATTATTATTATTATTATTATTATTATTATTATTATTATTATTATTATTATTATTATTATTATTATTATTATTATTATTATTATTATTATTATTATTATTATTCTGAATTGTACATATATATTATATTATGTAAAAAGTGATATATATATTTTAAAAAAAAAAAATTATTTACCATGATTGAAACTAATATATTATTTATTAGTTATATTTATTATGAAAAGAATTAAAATAAAATTAAAAAAGGAAAGAGAAAGTTAAACCAAATTATATAATAAAATTTTTGTTTTATTAAAAAAAGTAGTCTCATATATAGATGTCTGTATCTACTTATTGAAAAAGCTGAACGGATTTCCTCTTTGTTCTTGTTTATTTTTTAATCCTTCCTTTCCATACTTATTATATATATTTCTTTTTTCATCATCCATTAAAACTTCATATGCTTTATATATGTATATTATATAAAAAAAAAGATAAAAATGTTATATATAATATAACAATTTAATAAATATTAATATGTCTTAAGCTATTATTTTTAATCTTATTATAATATTTTTATAAATTTTTAAAACCTTCAGTAATTTTTAAAAATTTTTTTTCCGCTTCTTTATCTCCTGGATTTTTATCTGGATGATATTTTCTTTATAATACATTTTTATATATAAGAAATGAATTATTTATAATAATATTAATTAAAAGAAAAAAGAAAATAATATTAATATATATATATGTATATTTAAAATTATATTAATACTTATAGTAAAATGTTTTACCGTGATAATTTTTTATATGATTTTCTTATTTCTTGTTTTGTTGCATGTCTTTTTACATTTAATATAGTATAATAATCTTCTGCAATAACGGACAGAATTAGTAACGTTATTAAAAATAACTTTATAAATATACTTTTTATATAAATCATTTTCCTTTTTTTTTATATGTATATTATTTTCCTTCCTTTTCTTTATGTAATTATCCAATATAATTAAAATATATAATTTAAAATTCAAATGGATATTAAATAAAGATGGTATATTAAAAAGAAAAAAGAAATTAATATATAAAAAATATATGAAGATATATCTATTCTAAAATAAAAAAATAAAATAAAAAAATATATATATGTTTTATGAATGGATATGCTTAAATAACATCAATTAAATTATAATTAATTAAAAATTTAAATTTTGATTTTAATATACTAGAATTAAAAAAAAAAAAAAATAAATTAAAAATAAATATAAAAAATATTATTTTATATATAATTTAACTACTATTAGTAATTATATTAAAATTTATCTAATATTTGTTGTGATGAATAAATATATAAAATAAGCTTTTATTTAAAATTAATTAATTATAATAATTAATTATAAATACTTATAAAAATAAATACTTCAAAGTATTTATTTTACATAAACAGTTTTTTATAACATCAGTTTTTATTATAATTCTATTTGTACAAAATTTTAATTAATTTATTATTAAATAAATAACAAATATTTTTACATTTATTTCTTTGGTAAATTAATAGAAAAAAAAAAAAAAAATAAATATTAAAAACTTTTAAAAAAATTTTTAACATTTGAAAAATAATGTATTTATTATTATTTAAAATATTAAAAAAAATTTTTTTAACTCAGATTGTATTAAAATATGTATTCTTAATCAAATGTATACAATTTTGAAAAAAAAACCTTTAATCTATCAATAAAAAAAATTAAATAAATACAAATATATTTTGAAAATTTTAAATTATAATAATTTAAATATTGTTTCATATTGTAACATAATTTTTTTTTTTTTTTGTTTTTGCTGCGTTCAGTTTTTTTTAAAAGTTTAAATAATAGACTTTTTTTATATGTGTATAAAAATAAACATTAAAAAATATATTGTATCGAATTTTTTTTTTTTAAAAAAAGCTTTCATTAAAATAAAAATACAAAGTAATTAAATTATTAATATTTAATTATTCTTTTATTGATTAAATTAACAGCTTTGGACAATACATTAAATATATCAAATATAAAAGTTAATAATAATAATTTATTTTATATTATAGACGTAAATGTATCTTAAAAATGATTACTATGATACCAGCCGAAAAGGAAATTTAATAAAAAATTCATATGATTATAGTTTAGATTTTGATGATGATAATAGTAGTTATGGATATACAAAAAAAGGAACAGGAAAAATAGGAAAAGGAAATTCTTATCTAACAAATTCAAGCAAAAGTAGTAATAGTAAGAAAAATAAAAAAAATAGTCATGATCATAAAAAAAATGGTAAGAAAAAAAGTTTAACAGGTACATCCAATTTTGATTTTGGAATTTCCTCGGTAACCTCAAAATTATTAATTGATATGAATAATTTTGATGAATATGATATGGAAGGAATGGGAAGAATTGATGAAGATGAAGACTTTGAATTAGAGATGGAATTTGGTGAAGATATTAATGATGGAGATAATGAATTAAAATCTTACTTAAAAAAATTAGATAAAAAAAAAGAAACAATGAAAAAAAATTATATTAATAATGATGATGATGATAATGGAGGAAAAGCTACTATTCAAATGTCGGATGATGATGATGATGAATTTTTAGATTTTGAAATAGATGGAGTAGGTCAATCAAATGAAAATAATGATGAAAAGGATCAAATATATAATAATAATATATTTCTTAAAAGTAAACTTAATTCAACTACTTCTATTTTTTCAAGTAAAAGTTCTTTACTAAAACAAGAAAATGAAGTGAAAATAAATAATCCTTATATAAAAGAAACTCCAACAATTAAAACTCAAGAACTTGAATATATTGTAACTAAACCTCAATCAAAATTATTAGAGCATGCTTCTAAATATACAAAAAAAGGAAGTATGAATCCTCTTTTATTAGAGAATTCGACAGAAGGTAGTTCTATTGGTGATGATTTTGAGGCTTTTATTTCATCAAAAAAATCTATTAATGATGACAACGAAAAAAATGAAAATGAAAATGAAAATGAAAATAGAAATGATAAAAATAAGGTTACAGAAGAACATGAAAATCAAAATGAAGAAGAAGAAGAAGAAGTGGAAGAAGAAGTGGAAGAAGATAGTAAAAATAGTAACCTAGCCATCAATTCAAATATTATCAGTAATAGTGGTAGTAATGGTTTAAATAATTCTAATAGCATGAATAATAATAATTCTAAAACTAATATTACTGCTTCCACCTCTAACACTATTAATAGTAATAATTCTATTAATAATAATGATGATAATTTAAATGAATTTGCCGCTTTAAGACGTGATAATAATATAGCTTTTATTAAAAGTAGTCAGGATGATCCTCAAAATGATCTTCCAACTCAAATAGATAATAAAGATAATGTCAATGAAGTATCTAGAAATTTTGATTTTAAAAGTAATATTTTAAGTAAATCTATTACTCAAATAATTATTGGTAATGAAGATGAAGGTGTAAATGGTGAAGATTCAATAATAAGTAATTCTTTAAAAGATTTGGATAATGAAAATGAAATAATTAATAAAAAAGATGAAGAAAATGAAGAAAATGAAGCAAATGAAGAAAATGAAGAAATTGACTATAATAATTCCTATAATTATGATAGTAATTTTGAAGATATTGAAGAAGAAATTGAAGAAGGTAATAATTCATCAAGATCTATAGATGAAATTGAAGAAGAAATTTTAAATGAAGAAAACAAAAGTATTAATGATGAAATTGAAGAAGAAATTTCAAATGAAGAAAATAAAAGTATTAATGATGAAATTGAAGAACCTATTAATATATCCAAATATTCTTATAGTGATCTTAAAAATGAAGTAATTGAAGAAGAAAATGAAAATAGTATAAAATCAGAAAATAATTTTAAAAATAATATAAAATTTAGTATATCTGAAGAAAGTGATAATAGTAATTATCAAAATGATACATTTAAAAAAGAAGAAGAGAAAATAGATAATAACAATAATATGGATAATAATATAGATAAAGATAAAGATCATAGTATTATTATTATTAATTCAAAAGATAATAATCAAGTTAACTTAATAAAAGATGAAGAAGAAGAATCAATAAATAAGTCATTATCAAAAATGAATGATAAAAATAAAGAAACAGAAAAAGGAATTGAAGAAGAAGAAGAAGAAGAGATTAAAAATAAAGAAACAACACAAAAAGATGAAAATAATATAAATGAAAATGAACTTTTAAAACTTTTAAATATAATTTATAAAAAGAATTTAGGAGTAGATATAGAAAATCTATCAAAAGAAAATAATAGAAATAATAACATCGATAATAATAATAATAATAATAATAATAATAATAATAATAGTAATAATAATAATAATAATAATTTTAATTTTAATTCATCATCTAATCCATCCTTCAATCAACCACCCTATACACCATATAATGCAACCTATCCTACGCCACCACCTCCTTCACTGTCGTCTCAATTTAACACATCATATTATCCATACAATTATTCATCTTACTATCCACCTCCACCTCCACCTCAAATACCATATGTTGTTATGGCAACACCTCCTCCTACTTGTCCTATGCATAACAATTATTTTTCTAACACCTATCCAACACCATCACCACCAAATTCTAATAATATGAAATCAAATAGAATTCGTCCTTCACCATTAACTCGTTCTGTATTAGAAAACAATCATGATCATCATTGTCGTCATCCTAGTGAAAATGATTCCCAAAGATTACATCATCATAATTCAAATAATCATCATCGTCGTCGTCATCATCATCCTCATCATAAACACATAAATGGTGAAGTAGTATCAACAGTTGGTTCTGATATCTATAATACTATTCAACATAAAAATAGTAGTAATAGAAAGCATCATTATAATCCACATTGTCATTGTAAATACTGTAGTAAACTAAGGCAAAGGAAAAAACAATTAATAAAAGAAATTCATGAAGAAAATATTTCATCTTCAGTATCATCATCATCCGATATAATTGAAAGAAAGAAAAAAGCAAATAAACATCTTAATAATTATTACTATTCATCTACTGATTACCCTACTTCATCAAAATTAAAAAATAAAAAAGAAACTTCTCATAAAAAGTCCATCTCAGAAGCTAAAAGAAGAGAAAAAATTAAAAAAATAAAATCATTACTTAAACAAAAAGAAGAAGAAAAAGGAAATATTTTTGTATCAGATACAACAAATATTTATAAAAAGAAATATGAAAATTTAAAGAAAGCATTAAAAAATAATTATTTAAATTTATTATCATCTAATCCACCATCAGATAAAGAAAATAACTTTGATCCTTTGAATGAAATACTAGATAAAGTTAATAAAAATCATAGTCATAGTAACAATACAACTATTAAAAATAATGACAACAACAATAATAATAACAATAATAAGAATAATAATATTTATTCACCAATATTATCACCTTCATTATCACCACAACGATTAGTTATTGATGACAATGTCAATATTGAGATACCAAAAAAAGATAATAACAATAAAAATGAAATAGAAGAGGAAAAAGAAATAAACCTTAATAGTAGTAATAGTATTAATTCATTAAATAGTTTAAGTTCATTAGATCGTGAACTCTATCAAATTTTATACTCATCTACTTCAACTTCTACTTCTCCAACACCATCCATTGTTCATTCAACTTTATCAAAAAAATATAATAATATAAAAGATGAAAAAAGAAAGAAAAAATCAAAATCCTATTATTATTATAATGATTCTCAATATTCTTCTTCCAGTATTTCGGAGGATGAAAGTGATAATGAAAATAATTTAGTTAATTATTTATTAAATACATCACTTCTTAATATAAATAAAAAAGAACAAAAGAAATTTTATTCATGTAAGTAAAAAAATTATATATATATAATAGATAATGCATTATTTATTATTCACTATATATATTTACTTCAATCATATTAATCATATTAAATAATAATTCTATCTATTTTTAATTTAAAAAAATTCTTTTATTAATAGTATTTAAAGATTTATACAAACCAAATATAATTGTATTAAATCGAATGATGAAACGCCAATTAGATCAAATTGAAAATTTTATATCAATTAGTAAGGAACAAACAGAAGAAATTAATAAATTAGGATGGTCTAATTTAAAACAATATACTACTTTAGAAGAAACTAAACGTGTAAATTTAAAAATTATACAAACAAATATATATATTTAATTATAATTTTTTAATATATAATTTTTATAATTCTAATATATATTAAATAATTTTAAATTATTTATATTAAAGTATATTGAAGAACATAGGAAACCAACACTTTCATATGAGGAAGCTTTAAGACAAGTTCAATTGGAAAGTAATTTTTAAAAATAAAATAAAATAATACAAAATAAAATAATATACTATAATATAATATATTATATTATATTATTTATATATTTAACAATTAATATTGATGATAAAACAAAAAAAAAAAATAATAAAAAAAAATAAAATTATACCATCTATACCCTTTTTTCTATAGTATATAAATACTTTAATTATATGTAATAAAAAAAATTATTTATAATAATTAAAAATATAATCGAGAATAACAATAATAATAATAATAATAATAATAATAATAATAATAATAATAATAATAATAATAATAATAATAATAATAATAATAATAATAATAATAATAATAATAATAATAATAATAATAATAATAATAATAATAATAATAATAATAATAATAATAAATAAAAAAAAAAATATTAATATATATATTTGTTATTTTTTATTTTTTTATTTTTATTTTAATTTTTTTTTTTTTTTAATTTTTTTTTTAATTAATATATGCTATTTTCTGTTATTACAATTTTTTTTTATCATTATTAATTTTTATTTTTATTTTTAACTTTATATTAATAATGAATAAATATAATAATAATGGTTTTATATATTATTAATAGATAAAAAAAATTAATATACATTATAAATTAGTTTAATGATTATATAATATATTAACTATTACTTTCAATTTTTTATGTAAAGAATAGTTATTATTATTAATTGTTAATATATTACTATATGATTTACATTGTTTACAACTATTTAACAATAAGTTTTTAAAATATTTATATAATATATAATTCTACCATAATATTATGTCTAAATAATTTTAAAAGATTTTTTTCTTTGTTTGCCTGTTTGTTTGCTTTTTTTTTTGTTTTGCTTTGTTTTATTGTTTTATATCGTTTATTTTTATTTTATTTTTGTTTAGTTGATTTTTAAATTTTTGGTTTTGTTTTACTTTAAAATTATTTGTTTTATATTATATTGTATAATTTTCTATATTTTATAATTCTTAATTATATATATATATATTAAACTTTTTCATTATTATATAATAAAAAAAAAAGGCACTTTTTTTTTTTATATCTAACAAATATTAAAACCATCATTATTGTTGAAATTGCTACCATTGTTGAAATTTCCACTACCATAATTATTAGCACCAAAGTTACTACCACCAGCTAAATCAATACCATTTGGTCCTTCATTGACAACACCACCACATAAATCAATATTATTATTAGAGGAGAATTGAGCTTGACCACTAGAAACTTTAGATCTTAATTCTCTAACAATTTTAACAATCTATTAAAAAATTTTATATAAATTTTATTATTAAAAATGTATATTTATTTATAATTATTAAAAATTTTATATATTTATTATAATATATTAATAATAATTATAAATTATTAATTTATTTATATATATATATATATTTATAAATTTTATATATTTATTATAATATATTAATAATAATTATAAATTATTAATTTATATATATATATATATATATATAAAATCATACTTCATTATCAAGATATTTAACACAGAATTTTGAAGTAGCTTTATTCATCAATTCTGGATCAGAATTAGCATAAGCATTAAGCATTTCATCAGCAGTTATACCTTCTTCTGAATTTAAAAATTTATTTCTATAAATAATAATTTTTTTTAATTTAATATATATATTATAATTAAATAATTATTTATTAATATTTATAATAATTATATAAAATAATAATTTTTTATTAATTAAAATAAAAACAAACATTAATATATAATAAATAAAAATTAATATATAATCACCCAAAATCAACATAATTACAACCATTGGAGTCATTTCTTTCACTAATAAATTTTGTTTGTGAAAAAGGAAAATATATATATATATTATATATTATATTATATTATATTATATTATATTATATTATATTATATATTAACAATTATAATATTTAAAAAAGTAAAACTAAAATATTTAAAATTACTTTAGTTTATTTTATTTAAAATTAATTTATATTATTTACCCGCAGAAAATATTGAAATAATCTTCAGCAACATTGAATTTATCATTATAAAGAAGTAAAATGATAATAGATAATTCATTTTTAAATAATGCATTAGCGTGCTTCTTTTCAATATAAATAGCATTTAAACGCATAGCAATGTCAATGGCTTCATTTATACTTATTTAAAATAATAAAGATTATTATTAAAAGTCATTTAATTATAATGTAAAAAATTATTAAAATTAATTACTATATCTGTTTTAACTTACACTCTAAGTTTAGCAAGAGCAATTATAACTTTTTTATATGTATCATAAGCTAATCTAGATTCACCATCATCAACTGCTTCACAAGCTTTCTTATAATATCCAACAGCTCTTTCAACGCTAGTTCTCTCAATAACTCTTTATTATTATTATATATTATTATATATTATATTATATATTATATAATATATATTATATATTATATATTATTATTATATATAATTATATATTATATATATTAATTATTATTATTATTATTATTATTATTATTATTATTATTATTATTATTATTATTATTATTATTATTATTACCTAGCAGCATTAAATAACATAGTTGCAGCTCTATCTGGACTATTACCCATGAAATACTGTTGACTGGCTAAATCATAATTCTTACAAGATTCTTCAATTTTACGATCTTTTTCTAAAATAGAAGCAGCAGTTTCAGAACATTTAGCTGCTAAATACATACTATAAAATTTAAAATAAATATATAAATATATAAATATATAAATATATAAATATATAAATATATAAATAAATATATAAATATATTTAATATATAAATAAATTTAATATATATTATACAATATAATAATATATATCAATATTTATTAATAAATTCTAATTAAAATAATAATAATAATAACATTTAAATAATATGAAATAAAAATATTAATAATCATAATATTTACGAATTTGAATTTCTATGAGCTTCGGCAGCTTTTATAAAAGCATCGACTGCATGTTCATTGGAATGTTGAGCTCTAAACATATTAGCTAATTGTTTTAATATATAAATATATATGTGTATTGTTTTGGTTTTTATTATTATTGTTATTGTTTTTTGTAAAAAAAATTTCAATATGAAATTATTCACATTAAAATTTTTTTCCAAATTTAATATTATTATGGTATATGTTTATACATATTGTAAAAATATGTATTTATTTAATAATTTTAAAAAATGTTTCATAAAAATGTATTTCATTTATTATAAATGAAATACATTTTATAATATTAATAATTATATAAATAGATAAATAAATAAATATATCAATAAATGATTCTTTTTATATTTTTTCTATTGTTTTTATTTTTTGTAATTACTATTATTATCATTATTATTTATTATTTATTATTTATTATTAATTATTATTATATTTATTTATTATTAACTATCATTATTTATTATTATTATTATTATTATTATTATTATTATTTACCAGCTGTTTCATAGCAATGAGCAGCTTCGGTCCATTCTGGATTTTTTTTAAAGAAAAGTGAAGATTTTGGATGAGCGCTTTATATATAACATTAAAAATATATAAATTGTTTAAATAAAAATAATTTACGTAAATTTTAAAATATTAATAAAATAATTTTAATTATATATCAGTAATAATAAATAAATTATAAAGTTCATTTTGATATCAAGATATAATAAAATAAAAATAGTATGTTGATTGTTATAATATGTAAACTCTATCATCAATATTATTTGACTTATAATATAATGAAAATCATATTGTCCTCGGTATTAAAAACTTTTAATGAAATTATTTTTTTCTCTTTTTCTTTTTATTTATTTATTATGCATTATATGTTTGATTTTTTTAATATTTTTATTAGAAATACTGAAATACTGTTAACAAATTTTTGAAATGTAATTTTTTTTTATACACATTTCATTTTAAAATCTTTCAAACTTATTTGTTTAATGCTTCTATTGATTTTATTGTATAATATTAATATTAGTATAACTTTTTATTTTATTATTATTTGTTTAATGATTCTATTACATTAATGATTGTTTTCACCTTTGCCATTCATAATTTTTTTTTTCCTACATTATTGTATTAAATATTAATTCAAGAATATATATTATTTTATTACTGATATTTACTATTTGTCGGCTTCTTTAAGTTTCTCTTTTTATTTTAAATAATGTAATTGAAATATAAATGTATTATCAAAATTATTGATATTTATTGAATCGTAAAAAAAAAGAAAAAAGAAAAAAGTAGAAAAGAAAAGAAAGTTAAAATATTGAATGAACAAGTAGATTTATCCATATAATATTTATAAATAAAAAATAGTTAATAATCAAATATTATTTAATTTTCAAATAATATATAATATCAATATTAATATGTATAAAATTTACTAAAAGCTTCATCTAAATTCATCTTGTATTTTGATTGCTTTTTTTTTTTTTAAAGATTTATTATTATAATGTATATATATTTATTATTTTATAATTTTTATTATTTTTGTTTTTTTTTAAAAGAAAAAATTTTTTTTTCAAAAAAAAAAAATTAAATAAATAAAAATTTCAAATAGATACTTATAAATCTACAAATAAATTAGAATATTAATATTAATATTAAATTTAAATAAATAAATAAATAAATAATAATTGTATTTTACTAAATAAATTATATATAATTTTTAATTAAATAATATATTATATAATATATTTTTTAAATACACATCCAAATTTTTTTAATTAAATAATATATTATATAATATATATTTTAATATATTATATTATATTAATATTATATATTTCATTACATTCAATAAAATTTAAAATATTACATTAAATGAATAATTTTTTTCTTTCTTTTCCTTTAAAAATATATTAATGAATAAATTATAAATAAAAGAAAAAAGGTATATAACTAACTTATTATATGTGAATTCTTAATAGCTTTTTACACATTTATAACTTTTATTTGTAATATACTATTTTTTTATTATTTATTTATTTATTTATTTATTAACTTATTTATTCATTTATTTATATCTTTTAAAAGAATTTTTTATTTTAAGATATTTTATAACAAATTAAGTATTTTAAATGCTATAAAATTTATTATAAGCTTATAAAAAAAAAATAAAAAAAAAAGATTTCTTATTATATATAAAAATAAAATAAATATATATATATAAGTTTATAAAAATAACAATAACATTAAATATAAAAAAAATATATCATAAAATTTATTACACTAACTATTAATATATTATTTAATAGTATATAATATTAAATTATAAATAGCATCTGATATTTCTAAATTTATGTATATTTATATTTAAAATTTATCCACAATATCTTGATGCTTAACATTACTTCACCATACTTATATTATAAAAATATTCATACTTAAAAAACTATATTTATAAAACCATATACTATTAAATCAAAAAAAAAAAAAAATAAGAAATAAAATAAAAATAATAAAAAATAAAATAAAATAAAAATAAAAAAAAAAAAAAAACGGGTACTAAATAATAAAATAGCTATAAATAATAAATAATAAATGAATAAATAATAATAATAATAATAATAATAAATAATAATAATAATAATAATAATAATAATAATAATAAATAATAAATAATAAATAATAATAAAATTATATAGAATTTAAAATAATTCAAATAAAATAAATATAAATAAATAATTATTATTATATTAAATTAATATACATAATCTTTTTTATTTCACTGTTTTGTTTTTTCCTGTTCTTACTTTATAATTAATAATTATTTCTTCATGTTTTAAAATATTATATTAATAATAAACATATATATAATTTTTTATTTATAATAATTTATTTATTTATTATATTTTATTTAAGATTTAAGATTTTATTTTAATTATAATTTTATTTTTTCTGTTTTTCTTGAATTTTCTTATTTTTTTTTTTTTTTTTTTGTTTTTTTTTTGTTTTTTTCTTTTTTTTTTTTTGTTTTTTTTATGTTTTTGTTTGTTTATTTGTTTTTTTTGCTTCTTTTTTTTTGTTCTTGCTTTATTATTATGATTATTTTATGATTATATTATAATTATTATTATTATTATTATTATTATTATTATATATTTTTTTTGAATCATATTATATTTTATTAATATAAATAATATGTTTTGAATTATTAAAATTATTATTATCATTATTATTATTATTATATTATATTATATTATATGATATTATATTATATTATATTATATTATATTATATTATATTATATTATATTATTATTTTAGCTTTATAAAATATATATTTTTTAAAATACTTGTTTTTTGAATATTTTATAATTTTTTTTTTTTATTTTTAATTTTTTCATTCCTTATTATTACTAAATTAAAATATAAAAATAAAATTGCTAAATATAAAAAATTTAAAATTAAAAATTATAAAAATTTTTTGTACTTAAATAAAAAATGACTTAAAATTTTTTCTAAAATAATGAAAAAAAAAAAATAATAAATAATTTATAATTATTCTTGTAATTAAAATTATTATTTTTTGTTTGATTGTTTGCTTAATTTTTAAAATAAAAAATATATATATACAACCCTAAACTATATAATTTAGTTCGATCGAATAAATATATCCTTCTCTTTTTCTTCTTTTTTTTTTTTCTTTCAAAATTGATATTACTTAATCCTTTAATAAATGTATTAATTAAAATTTAATGATTTTTTTTTTCTTTCCGTAGAGGATTATATATCTTCAATCTTTTTCTTTTCTTATTTTCTTTGATACCCATAATCATTCTGTCATTTATTTTTTTTTTTTTTTTTTTCATTTTTTATTTTTTGTTTTTATTTTTTGTTTTGTTTTCTTTTTTTTTTTTTTTTGTTTTTGTTTTTGTTTTTGTTTTTGCTTTCATTTTTTTGTTTTTGTTTTTGCTTTTAGGTTTTTGCTTTTAGGTTTTTGTTTTTGTTTTTTTTTTTTGTTTTTTAATTTTTTTTTTTTTGTTCCGATTTTTTCAATTCTCTTTTCTTTTTCTTTTATTATTATTATTAATCTTCCTTTATTAGAAAATCTTCTTTAAATTTATTAATTTTAAAGCAATAGTTTTGTTCTTTTTTTGATTACGAGAACTATTCGTACTTTGAACACTAGAAAGTGTTGAATTAGAACTTGAATGTATTAAATAATGATTAGTACTTGGTGATATACTACCATTTGAACTTGCTATTCTATTTTCTTTAAAATTATTCCTTTCTTCATCAAGAGGAGTTCTAATATTATGATTATCATCATCATCATCTGATCCATCTGTATTGATTCCAACTTCTTCAACAATATTTAAATGAGGTAAAGGTTTAGTGGAATGATTTGATAATGAATTATCAGTTAAAGTGTCATGACTATATTCATTTTGTGAATTATTATTTTCTAATACGATAGAATTTGATTGACTATGAATACTATTTTCTTTTAAAGATTCATTGGATGACATTGAATTTAAAGATTTTTT
The DNA here is from genome assembly GCA_002104895.1 of Anaeromyces robustus. Lineage (NCBI taxonomy): Eukaryota > Fungi > Neocallimastigomycota > Neocallimastigomycetes > Neocallimastigales > Neocallimastigaceae > Anaeromyces > Anaeromyces robustus. Next base: position 105,520 of record MCFG01000092.1, on the reverse strand, counting down.
CTTTCCTGGATATGGAATAACTATATCTTTTTGATCTAAATAAAATTTTTTCACAACTGAAGAGGATTGTGAATGTGCCGTTTTATTACTTTTAATAGATGCATTTGATTTAACCGAATTAAAAGATCGATTTTGTATTAAAGATTTATTAGATATAACAGAAGTATTAGAAACGTAGGATTCATTCATAAGTAATGATTTATTATTAAAAGCATCATTTGTGTTTGCAGATAATGGACTATTATGATAATAAGAAGGACTTGTTGCACTATTTAAATGTGAATTGTTTTTATAAACTATTGAAGTATTTAAACGTGGTGTAGAAGGTTTGGATGAATTTGAAGATTTTGGTTCTTCTATTAATACAGGTAATGCAGTATTTATTTTAATTTCATGAATTGGAACAGATTCTTTTAAATAACCTTTTGAAGTGGTTTCTTTTTCTTGTTCACGTTTTGATTTTTGTTTTATTTTTAATTTCATTTTTAATTTTGATTCTGGTTTCATTTCTATTATTGGTTCTGGTTCTGGTTCTAATGGTTCATGATCACCTAGATGTTCCAAACTATTAAATTCTTGATATTCATCATCTTCATTTTCATATAAAGAACTTTTATTTAGATTAGTATTTGATGGTGATTTATGGGAATTTTCAAATGATTCTTGTGAAGTAGGTGATATATTATTTACATTTTCAGATAAAGGAGATTTAGATCGTTGAAGGGGTGATGATAGGGAAGATATTTCATAATCACTATTTGAATATTTACAAAGGTTACCTTGTAATGAAGGTGATTTAAGATTATGTGAAGTTCGTAAACTTAAATTACTTTCACTAGAATATTTAGGCATAGAATAATTAGAATTTCTATGTTCCTTTTTTAAATATGGATTTGATGAAAGAGAAGAAGATGAAGATGAACTAGAACTATGTCTACTACTTCCTGAAAATATCTTTTTTATATTTCCAAAAAGTACCTTCTTTTCTTTCTTACCTTTTATTTTTCCATAGGAACGAGGTATAGTATTTGTTTCAAACTTATTATTAGAATCAACAGTAACTGAATTACGATTTTGATAGTAACTTTTACGATTATTAGTATTATTATTATTAATATTATTAATATTATTATTATTATTATTATCATTATAATTATTATTATTATTAATATTAATATTATTATTATTATATTCTTCGTTGACTGAAGCAGAATCTAAGGGTTCTTCAGAAGAAGTCATATTTAAAAGATTTGGATCATCATCATCATCATTACAAAGTTTATGTAGTGCATTTAAAGTATTAGTATCCATAATTGCTATTGTTTTACGATAGGAATAAGGACTTTTCTTATTGTTATTATTATTAATTTTGTTATTATTATTATTATTATTTGTTGTTGTTGGATCATGAAGTGAAAGGGTATCTAAAGATGGTATAGAGCCTTGATCAGCGATATTAGTAGGACTTTCTGCAGATTGCATTGTTTCAAAATAAAAGTTTATATCTTGATCAATCATTTTATCTGATAAACTAGAATAGCATCTACTTGAAGGAGAATCAACCCCCATCAATTGATTATCAGCAAAGAGAGATCGTGTTGGATCAAACGCTTGTGATGTTGAATTTGATTTAAATATACTAATAGAATGTCTTTTACGATATTTAAGACTATTTGTTGAATGAATTGATGAATCATCTGTCAATATATTGGAATAGAGACTTGGTGTAGTACAAGAAGGTTTTCGTATACATGAAAAACTACCATTATTTTTAGTATGTTTAAAGATATTAGGTGGGGGTGGCGTAAATGTTTCTTCATTCAAATGATAAAGATTAACACTTGAACGACTAGATTTAATGGATCGGTTATCATTATTAAGTACAGGCATATATTGTGAAGAACGATTATCACTCTTTATACTGCCTTTACAACTAGCTCTATCTTCCATGGCTGTCATACAACAATTAGCATTAAATTTCTCTTTCTCTTTACGATCTTTACTACTTTTAAAGATATATCTTTCACGTGGACATGAATTCGAACGTGAACGTGTAGTCTTTTTATGATAAAGAAGATGATCAAATTCGTGAGTACGATACATCAAATTAGAAAATATTTTTTGAATGTCATTATTAGTAAATAAATAGGTATAAACATCATAAAATTTAGAATCAATCAATTTATATTTTGGAGGTAATATCATAGTCGAAGATAAACTATCTGTCTTACTAATGGTATCTGAAAGCATATCAAATTTCTTTGGTACAGATTTAAATGATTCTGGTTCACTTACTAAACGAGTTGAGTATGAATTTGAATCACTGACCGGAACACCTGATTCACTAACAATTAATTCATGATCCATACCAGGTACCGGTGTATCAAAATATAATATATCACTACCATTAGAACTAACTTCTGTATCCGCCGTAGAAAGACCTGTAGTACTTCCCGTATTACTATGATAATATTTTGCTTTTATAGAATTTACTGATGATGTACTATGAAGATTTTGCTTTTTTATGTTTGAAGAGGAAGAAGATGAAGGTACTTGAAGAGATGCCTTTTTTGGATATGTGGATCCAGTAGATTGCTCAGACGATCTTTTTTGAGGATAATCATTATTATCAGATTTAGTGGTATCGGTCAATGACTTTGATTTTAAAGAAGTAGAAGTGGTAATTGGATTAAATTTCGGAGTGGCATTAAAGGTAATAAATTCTGTAGATGCAGATTCAGCATCTTGATTACTACTTGTTTTAGAGGAAAGTTTATTACGATAATAATCGACTGATTCTACTGAATCTCTTTTATTGATAGATGACACTACGCTTTCTCTTTTAGATGGTTTAGAACTAACATCTATTGGACGTAAAGGTTCTAAATGTGAGTTAACCAGTGAAGAAGAAGCCGTTCTTCTTAAATTATTATTTTTCGAATAAACATTACCACTTGATAAACTCTTTAATTCAAGGGAAAATCGTGAAAAATGTGATTCATATGAATTCTTTGCTTTTATATAAAATATTTTATTTTTATCTGCAATTTCTTCTAAGGATTCAACCAAAGTTTCCATTAATTCTATCCAAATTTTACTCTCTACTGTAGAAAAAGCAAAGAAATCAATGATAATACCCGTACCCTTTTGAATTAAACGGAAAGCATTATACTCTGGATAGGCTTGGAAATAAAATTCATCTAAAATTAAATGCATTTTTACTCTGTAATTCTTTGAGCGTTTTGGTTTAACAATAAACATATGTTTACGGAATAAGAATACACCTCGATAGTTAACTCTTTCCTTTTCCATAACAACTTCTAAACCAGTACTTAAAATCATATCACCATAGCGTTCCATAATAATATATTTAAATGGGTCTTGAATATCTAATCTATCAATGAATTTATCTGTTCGTTGTACACGCTCAATTAACCATTTAACATGATCAATTTCTCGAGCTACTTCAGACATAACTGTCAAAGCTTCATTTAATCCTTCTAATTCCTCACAATTTTTATCTGAATAATGAATAATTTCCTTTAATAAAAGGGGGTATTTACAAATACGTTGAACAGGTTTAATTAAAAAGTCTTGTAGATGTAATCTTGACTGAGTTTTACCATTAAAGTCACGAATAAATGAAATCATTTCTGGTTTACGTTCATAATCTCTAAATATATTAATAGCTTCTTGATGTAAAGAACAAAACTCTGAATATACTTTAAATTTCTTTTTACGGTATATAAAACAATCACTTATATCTTTTACACATTTATTCATTATTTTATCCATTTCTTCTTCTGAAAGATTTTTATCATTAGAATTATCATCCATCTTTTCCTTTAACTCTTTTACAGCCTCTTCTATATCTTTTAAAAAATCTTGTTGAAAAGCAAATAATTCTTGAATGTTTCTAATTAAAAGACATTTTTCATTCAAAGGAAGCCACGAAACAGCTTCCAATGGATTAAAACAATTTTCAATTAACATCTGTAAATCAGATACATATAATCGTTCAGATTCTATTAATTCTTTAATGACCTCTTTTCTTCTTATTCTATTTAATAAACTTTTATTTTTAAAATTAGAAAAAGTGGTAGAAGGAATTGGAGGTTGAGAGTTTGATTTTACAGGAGGAGAATTAACATTCTTATTTGATTTTGTATCTGATTTAAATATAGAAGGTGAGGACTCGGACCTCGTTAAACCATTATTTTCTATATTTGCATCGAAAGTTTTTGATTCCATTGTTGGTGAATAATATGAGGTTGGATTTTCAATATCAATATTATTCATTTTACCTGCAGGTGTTTTTGGAGTTTTAGGTGTTCTTGGAGTTTTAGGTGTTGCAGTCATTGGAGTTGATTCTAATGAATTTGAAATTAATGATGATGCTGTATCAATAGAGGTTACTATAGGTAATGTCAATTCTTGTGAATATTTAGGGTGTGGTGATGTGGCAGGATTTAATTTAGGTGTTAATTTTTTAGTATTTAATGAATAAGAATATACTACTGAAGAAATTGATTCTATACTATTTTCTTTATCATCGGCTTCTTGATCAAGATTTTGATTATCTGAATCCTTATTACTTGTAAATGATGATTTATTTTTTATTTCACCATTAACTTTATTATCTTCAGACATTTCATTAATATTTGTTGCTGATGAAATTATATAATCTTTACTTAATAATTGTTTACTTGATGAAGATGTTACATTTTTTATGGTATCATTAAATTGATTATGGTTATTTTCATTACTGTCATTTATTACACTAAGTGTAGAAGAATTTTTATCAGTCATATTTTCCATTTTGTCTGATTTTTTATTTAAATTATAATTAATTAAAGTTGTAACTTCATTAGCTGATTCGTTATCTTTATTTATAGGAATGGTATCACTTTTTTGTTGATTATCAGTCGTATTATCAAACTGAGTTTCAACTGAAGATGAATTTGAATAATTACTTTTTAAACTTTTTTCTTTTTTAAGGTTCTCTCCTTTATATATATAATGATTTAAAGGATTTTCACATTTTAAAGCAGTAATTTCATCGTTTTCCATTGTAATTTTGTATATCTATTAAAATTACTAGAAAAAATAAGCTATTGTTATATTTTAAAATAAAAATCTATTAGTTATAATTCTTTCAAATGATATACAAATTATCATTATCAAAATATTCAAAAGAAATTAACATTAGTATTTTTAGTTTTATAAATTATTTTCTTACAAGAAAAATATTAAAGAAAAAAAAATAAGACATAAATCATTTAAATTTTATAAATTATTATATCATTATTATATTTGTATCAAAATATTATATATTCTACTTATATTAAATAAAATAAAATATTGTTAATATTTACCTTTTTTTAATCAATAAAAAAAAATAAAATATTTATGAATAATAATATTTTTTGGTATATGTAATATTTGTGTATTATATCCAGATAAATTATAATTTAAAGTATTTGTAAAGTCGAAATATTTTATTATATATGCATTTGTATTTGCATTTCAATACTTTTAACTTGTAGAATATTAAAATTAATTTCATTAATTTTTATATATATAATAAAAACAATTTTATAATAAACATAAAAAGCTAATTTTAATATTTATTATCATTTATAAATATATTTTATTTATAATATTAAATAATCATTTTTTTTTATTCGTTCCATTACCTTTTTTTAAAAAAAATAAAAAAAATAAAAACTTGCTGAAATAAGTTAATCGTTGAAATATTATTATTCAAAAAAAAAAACAATATTAATATTTATTATTAAAAGTCTATAAAAATATATAGATATACAAAGAACATATATTTTATAGTCAAAAGTGAATATTATTATTTTATAAAGTTAATCTATATTTTTAATGAATTGTTATTTTGACAAAAAATAGTTTAATTAAATTCAAAACATTATTTATAAAATTCTCTCTTGTTTTGTTTTTATTTATTTTTTGTTTTTTTGTTTTTTTTTTTGTTTTTTTTTTTTTTTTGCTTTTTTTTTTTTTTTTTGTTTTTTTTTTCTGTTTTTCTGTTTTTCTTTCTTCTGTTTTTTATTTATTTTCTTATTATTATTTTCCGTTGATTTATTATTTTATTCGCTTTTTTTTTATTTTATTATTACTTTTTTTTATATTTATTTGTTTGTTTTATTTTATATAATATATATTTTCTGTTTTTTTATATTACTTTTCTGATTGTTTTTAATTTTCCATATTTTCTGGAATATTTATTGTTATTAAATAATATAAATAAATTTAAAATATTGTATTTTTATTTATTTATATCAAATTTCGTATTCTCCATGATATATATAAATAATTTATTCAATTTTTTTTTTTTTCTTTTTTTTTTTTAATTTAAATAATATTTATATTTATATAATCATTTATTTTATATTTATTCTAATATTAAAAGAAATTAAATTTATTAAAAATATAAGTATTAAACTATCAATATTTATTTTAATTAAAAAAAAATATTAAACAATTATCAACTTAGAAAATAATGATAGTTTAATATTTATGATCATTTGATTAAAAATATGATTTGAATTATTAGAAAAAAAAAAAGAAAAAAAAAAAAAAAAGAAAAAGAAAAATTAAAATTATATTAATTATATTAATAATACAAAAAGTTTAATAAAATATCTAAATAATTTTTTTATTATTATAAACCATAAATAATAATTTAATATTTTTGTATATAATTAAATATTAAAAATTTTATATTTAAATATTAAAATTTTTGATATTTAATATTTATAATATGCAATATATTTATTATATACAATATTTATATTTAATATGTTTTATAACTATATTTATAATATTTTTTTCTTTTAATCCGTAAACATTAAATTACAAATTATATTTAATATAAATCATAACATTCATTCAATTATTTAATATATATAATTATAAAACTGTTATTTATTTATCTATTTATTCATTCATTCATTCATTTATTTTATTTATCCATTTATTCATTCATTCATTTATTCATTCATTTATTCATTCATTCATTTATTCATTCATTTATTCATTCATTTATTTATTTATTTATTTATTTATTTATTTATTTATTTATTTATTTATTTATTTATTTATTTATTTATTTATTTATTTATTTATTTATTTATTTATTTATTTTATTTTATTTTTTTATTTATTTATTTATTTATTTATTTCTTTATTTAAAAAAAATTTCAATAATTATTTAATTTTATATTGTATAAGTAAAACCATGTTTATTAATTAATAAAAATTAATTATTAAAATTTATATACAAATAAATAATTAAATAAAACAAGTTTAATGCTTGTTTTAATAATTTAAAATACTAAATTATTAAATAATAAATCAACTTAATTGATTTATATATAAAGATAATTACATATTACATAATTTATTATATTATAATATAAATACAATATATACATTATATTAATTAAAACAAATGATTGACATAATTTATAATATAATTTTTTAATAGTCAAATTAGAAATGAAAATTATTATACAACATTCAAATATATATTATTTAAATTTTTCATATATTATAGTGTAATCATTCATTTATTATGTTTACAAATAATTATAAACTCTAATTTAATCATATATTAATATGAAATATAAAAATATAATCATAATATATTTTATTATATAAATAAATAATATATATAAATGAATATTTCAATATAAATATATTTATATTATTTATTTTATTATAAAATAAATTATATATATAAATTTTATTGATATTTTATTATATGTCATATAATATATTAAATTATAAATCAAATTTATAACAAATCAACTTATCTATTTTTATATATACATTCCTTACAAATTAAAAAAATTTTTTTAACCAATAAAAAATTAAATCAACAATATATTATAATATATTTTTATTATATATTAATATATTTATATTATAAAAAACATATATTAAAATATATTAAAATTAATTTATATATAAAAAATATTACAAATAATTG
>MCFG01000092.1:62500-92500 GCA_002104895.1 Anaeromyces robustus | reverse complement strand
TTTTTATTGGTTCAGCATTGACTTCAATATTATGTAATGGTATAAGAGATTGATTAAAATTAACTGGGATATTAAACATTTGATAACTTGGATTTCTATTTTTTTTATAGTAAAAAAAAAATATTGTAAAAGAAGAAAAAAAAAAAATTATTTTAAATTAAATTATTAAATATTTTAAATGATTATATTATATTATTATATTAAAAATATTTTAAATTAAAATAAAAAAAAAAGTTTTTTTTTTATTTATTTTACCTTTTCCAACGAATTAATAAATCACCAAGATCAATAACATTATTCTTAAGTGAAACATCTGATACTACTTTAATTAAGAAGAAATAATTAACTTTAGTACCCATTTCCCAATCAATACTCTTAAAATCAACATTTCCTAAAATAGAATAGGAAAGAGTTATACCCGGAATGGAAGGTTTTTTCAATATTAATTCCATAACATCAATATCACATTTACATACATTATTGGTATACATAGTAACTTCTAATTTATAATATTCAATTTTATTGGTATTATATTCAATAAGTTCTTCATCTTCACTTTCAATTTCTTCATCATATAAATCTAATGAATAAGTTGGTTCTTCTTGTTCAAATGGTTGATATTGATTTTGGAATATAACATTGGTAGATATTTCAAATGCAATTTTAAAATCAATCATTTCATCATAAGATTTAGAATAATATTTTGGAGATGGAAGAAGTTGAGTTTTGGTCTCTTTATTTTCAATGAAATATTCAACCTTTTATTTATATATATATTTATATTTTTAAGATGTTTTAAATAAATAAATAATTTAATAATTTTTTATTAGTAAAACAATTTATTATTTAAAATATATATATATATATATTTAATTTTTTTTTTTTTAAAAAAAAAAAAAAAGTATTATTCTATATAAATATATTATTATTATTATTATTATTACCTTAACTTTCAATTCTTTATTTCCAATATCATTACTATTGAATATATAAATCATTTTTTTAATAGATTGACCACCTGGAATTACACCAATATTTATATATTCTAAAGTCTCTTTCATTTGTTCCAATGGTTTATTAATTTCATTTATATTTTCAGTTATAACACAATCTTTATTATAAATAGATAATTATTAATATATAAAAAAGAAAAAAAAAAATTTTTTTTTATTATAAATATAATGTTAATGCTAATACTAAATAATAATTTACTTAAAATTTACTTAAAAATCAATTAATTAATTTTTTTCTATATGTCATATATTGTTATAAGGATATTCTTACCTATACACATAACACTTAAATAAGCATGAATATTCTCATTTTCAGCATTTAAAATTTCTAATTCTATTGGGAAAATTTCATCAATAAATGCTACATGATCATGTTTTGTCATAATTTTAATTTCTGGTTGACGTTTAATAATTCTAAGTTCATTTTTAATATTTTCATTTGGAATTAATTTCATTGGTTCTATTTAAATATATAAATATTTATATATAAATATATATTATAATAATAATTAATAATTAATAATAAATAAGAAATAATAAATAATAAATAAGAAATAAGAAATAAGAAATTAGAAATAAGATATAAGAAATAAGAAATTAGAAATAAGATATAAGAAATAAGAAATAATAAATTATAAATAATAATAATAATAATATAAATAATAATAATAATATAAATAATAATTATAAATAAAATATATTATATATATTACCATCTTGAATAATTTCACACCATGTACTTTCTCTACTATTATTAACAGAATATTCTTGTTCTAAATCATCTGCAGTTAAAATCAAATTACTAACAGCAGATTCAATAATTAAAGATACACTAACAACTTTTAAATCAATTGGTGTATCTGTATTAATTTCACCTTCAAAAATTTTTCTCATATTTGAACAAAGTGAAAGATTAACAGTTTTACATAAGAAATCTTCAGATCCAAAATTAGTTTTTACAGTTTCATGTTTTAAATCTTTAATATTAATCCATTCTGTAATAAGTCCATTTTTATTCTTAATTCTTCTAAAGTTTTCTCCATCTGAAACTTCATTAAATGTTACTTCTTTAATATCTTCATTATTATATAAACAAATATTGAAATTTGGATCATTAAAATTAATTAATAATTTTGAAAATGTTATTGGTTTTGCTGGTGATTTAATATTATTGGTATTTAAAGATAACTGGAATTTAGCTGGTGTATTGATAAGAGTTTCACTTTTATTAAATTTTACTTTACATGAAACTATAAAATTATTATTATCATTATTATTTTTATTGTTATAATTATTATGTTACATTTAATTATTTTTTTTATTTTATATATATATATATATATATATATTTTGTCATTATTATTTTTCATATTATTATATATAATAATAAAATAAATTAGTCATATTTTTACTTTTATATAGATAATAATATTAATAATATATATTATAATTTATATACCAAATGAATTAATATTATTTAATTTTATATGAATATTTCTATTATTTAATGGGTCTTCATTCATTTGAAATGGAATAGATCCTGAAATTAAACCTAATAATTCATCTTGTATTTCAATTCTTTCTGAAAATTCTAATCCCATATCTTATTTTTTTTTTTTTTTTTTTTCAATTAAATATATATATAGAATGAAAAAAATTTTTTTAAACCAATATTAAATATATAATATATTAAATAATATATAATTATATAAATAAATCTTAACAATAAGCTTACCACCACTTAATAATTCAACTAATGATTCAATTAATATTTGATAGGAGTGTGTTTCTTTTGAACATTTAACAATTAATTTTAAAATATCTGTTAATAAAACATTCCAATTTTCATTACGATATGTTTTTGATATACGATCATAAAACCTTTTATTTTAATATTATTATTATTTCAAATAATAAATAAATACATATATATATATTTTTATATTTATATATATTACAAATATAATTAAAGTATCGTTATTATTTATTATTTATTATTTATTATTTATTATTTATTATTATAAAATATTATATTATTATATTATTTCAATAATATGAATAACTTACTTTAATGCAATTTCATAATTATTCTTTTCTTCATACATTTTGGCTATATTACGTGCTAAATAAAGAGTCATTCGACCATTCTTTTGATTTTTAAATTGTTCATATGCTTTCTTTAAAATATCAATAATAACTGAAGCATAATCAATTTGACTTTCACTATTTAATAAATTCTTTTCTTCTGCTGATACTATATGAAATATATATATATAAATTTTAAATATTATATATAAATTAATATTTATTATTTCTACTTTATTTTTATTATTATTTTTATATTTTTATATTTGTTTTTATTTCATCTTTTAATAATATTGTAAATTTATGAAAATTAAAAATAAACTGATTTTTATTATGCATATATTTTTTATATAAAATTACATTCTCTTTCAGTGCTTTCTTTTTGTAAAATTTTAAAGCAATTCCATCTTTCTTCTACACATTGTGATGTTAATAAATAATAAAAACCTGCTTGTTGAATAAACATATTTGGATCTGTAATATTCTTTTGAATATATAAATCATTTTCGAGTTCAGCAAGACTTGAATTAGAATAAGAATGTAATAATGAACTAGAATTAACATTACTATTAATATTCTTATAATTTAATGTTGGATATGGAAGATTTAATCCTAATTTATGTTGAGCTAACTCAATTAATTCACTAAAAGCTTTCATTCTTTAAATATTTAAAAATAATAATGATGATGATGATAAGATTAATATTAATAGCATAAAAAATAAATATATATTCACAATTTATTAAATTTTATAATAATAATAATAATAATAATAATAATAATAATAATATGTATTTAATTTACTGTATAGTCATCCATGCCCAATATTGAATTGTTCCATTACTAGATTCAGGTCTTACATATTTTGGAATTCTATTAATTATTCGATAATTGGAATTATTATTTATATATTCAGGTAAAGTTTTATATTTCTGAAGATGTGTTTGGAATTGTGAAAATGCTGATAATGGTTGCTCTTTATATAAATAAAGTTGACATATCTTTAATTATAATTATATTTATATTTATTATTTATTAAAATAACAATATTAAAAGAAATATATAGATATAGATATAGATATATAGATCAATAATTTATATATAAATCTCAATAAATCCAAATTATTTGTATTAATTTTATGATTTCAATTTGATATATATTAAAATAAAAAATTTAATACCTTAATATTAATACAATCAGCAATCATTTTTCCATCATTCCATTCTTTTGAATTTGGCTCTAATATTGGTTTATTTGATCCATTATTATTAGTTGGGTCACTGTTAAACATATTACGTAATTCTAAATAAGCATTTTCATAATTTCTATAAAAAAATTATAATTATAAATAAATAAATATATATATATATATAATTATTAAAAAATATTAATGTTAATATATATATACTAAAATATAAGTGATATAATAAAAAAAAAAGTTAATTATTATTAATATTTCATACTTTATAGCAATATCCATATCTTGACGAAATTCAGCTATAAATGCTGATTTTAAATCGTATCTAACATTCCATCCAGATAAACTTAAGGAACCATCTTGTAATGGTAAAGTACCGGGTGAAAAAATAGGATTTGATGGAACATGTTTAGACTTTTTCTTTTTTATTCTTCTATTTAATTCTCGATAATAATTAACAGATGGTTCATATATAGTCTTTTTAATACTGTATTTTTTTTTTTTTTAATTATTTAATAAAAATAATTAAAAAAAAAAAAAAATACAGTATTAAAAATATTATAATAAAAAAATTTTAAATATTTATTATTAGTTTTATTTTAAAAATTATATATACATATATATATTATTTTGCATTTATTATTATTATTATTATTATTATAGTGTTTATTATATTATTATTATTATTATTATTATTATTACCTTGTTAATAATTCAACTGGATTCGATCCATAAGGTAAAACAAAAATAGTATTTTTTGCATCTAAATTACAAGTTTTTCTATAAAAACTAACTTTTTCATCAATTCTTGAGAGTTCTATTATGATTTATATATTTAAATAAAATAACAATAAATTTTAATAAATTTAATTAATTTATCAAGTATTAAATATAAAAAAAATATTTTACCAGTTTCATGATATTTAATCATAACAATAACTACCAATTTAATTCCTCTTTCTTGACAATTTTTTCTATAAAATAAATAAATAAATAAATTTATACATTATTTTTTTTTTATTTACAATTAATAAAATTGAATTTTGACTTAATTATGATTTGAAAAAAAATAATAATGATAATAATTTACTTTCTTTCAATAATTTCAGAAGTAATTAATTTGTCATAATCTCTTTCTTGTATTCCTGATTGATCGTTTACATTATATTCATACATATCTGTAAACAATAACATTGTACATGGTATTTGTGTAGTATATTTTTGAACCCAAAGAGTTGTCATAATACCTTTAGGATATAAAGGTGAATTTGGATTTAAAGGTGAAATCTCTGAATGAACATTTGGATTTGTATTTATTTTACGAGGTCTAATTAATCTATCCTATAAGTAGAAATCATTGTTATATATATGTAATCATTTAGGTCAATTATTTTATATATTGAATTAACATTATTATTATTATTATTATTATTATTATTATTTATTAATGTTATTTAATGCAATGTTAAGAAAAAAAAAATAAGAAATTCAGATAAAATATTAATATAAAAAAATATAAGTAATAATAAAAAAAAGGATAATATATTAAATTAAATTTCAATTTTTAAGAATTAAAATTTTATTATATATAAACACAGATTTCGAATTAAAATAATTTTATTAATAATGTAAATAAATTCATGAAATTTTATGATTAAATTACTTAAATATTTATATATTTATATAATAATATTGATATATTAATAATTACTCTTTCAAAGAAAATTGCATGGAAAAATCCTATATTTTTTCTAAATACATCCCAAGCATTAAGTTTATTTTGTTCGGTAAAATATTGAATAAGTTGACCTTTTATTGAGGTTAAAGGTGAATTAAGATTTGGTTCTAAAATTTGACTTTGAAGTCGAGGTTCTGTAGAGTTTTCATTTAATAATGTATTAGTTAAACCAACTACAGCTAATACTGGAACTTGTTGATATATACTATCAAAAGGATAGTTTTCCATTTTTTATTATCTTTTTTTTTATTTCTTTTATTATTATTATTATTATTATTATTTTATTAATAAATAATGAATTAATTTATTGTATGACTATCCTTTTATTCATAATAAAATAAAAGGATTAAAAAAAAATAAATTAATAATTTATTTTTTATTTTTTTTATTAATAAATAAATTATTTTTTATTTTTTTTTTTATTTTTATTTTTATTTTTTTATTTATTATAATTATATCTTTTTTTTTTTTATTAATATATATAATTTTTTTAATAGACAAAAGTCACCTTTATTAAAAAAAAAAAAAAAAAAATAAAATATTTGAAAAATTTAAATTTTTGATTTTTTAAAACTTTATTAATATATATCATATAAAAAAATTTTTTTTATTAAAAATTTTTTTTATTAAAAATGTTAATACTTTTTTTTTTTTTTGATATATGTATAATCTAACTAATAAATCAATTATTTTAATAAATAAAATTTTATTCAATTATATATATGTATAAATGAATAAATAAATAAATAAATTTCAATAAATTAAATAAATAAAATTTCATTAAATAAATTAAATAAATTAATCATGAATATAACAAAATTATTATTTTTATCTGCTTTATTTGCTTTATTTTTTATTTTTATATTATAATTATTTTTATTATTATTTTTATTAATTATTATTATTATTATTATTATTATTAATTTTTAAATATAAAAACTTTTATAAATAACATCTATAATTTTTTTTTAAAGATAAATAAAAAAATGTTGTTTTAATTAAATAAATAGAAGTAAAATTGTTATTTTTTTTTTCTAAAAAATTATTCTCTATGAAAGAAAAAAACTATTTAAAATTATAAAATTCTGTATTATAAAAAACTAATAGAATTAAATAGTTTTATTAATAACGAATCCCTTAACAAATCCTTGTCCAAGTCTTTGCATTTCACCCATAATTGCTGTAACATTTGGTTTTACATTTTCTGAATCCTATTATTATTTTTTTTAAAAAAATGTAATGTACATTTTAATTAATATTTCATATTTTATTTATTTATATAATTAATATATAATTGAAATTAAAATAAAAAATAAATAAAAATAATATGAAATATATATATATATATTTATATAAATATTTACTTTATCAACTGGCATAGTTGAATATTTTATATTAATCTTCCAATTTTGAGGAATTTCTCCAAAAGCTTTCTTATTCCATAAAACGTAAATACAGTCACCACCATATTGATCATAGAAAAAGTAAGCAATATTTCCAAATGATTTCTATTATATATATATAAATATTTTTCAATATTAATAATTATTACAAAAAAAAAATTTTTTTTTTTATTTAAAAAGATAAAATTATATGTTTTATATTTAATGATTAAAAATAATTATATAAAAGATATATAAGTTTTTATTTTCTTTCTTTTATATATATTTATATTTATATTTATATAGATATATATATTTATCTTACCTTTAAATTATATAAATAATAATTTATTGGATTAAATTGATCAAATTCATAATTTTCTTCTTGATCAATTTCTAAATTTTTATATTTTATTTTTTTAGAATTCTTATTTGATTGATGAACATCATAATAAAGATTTTCTTTATAATTAATAATTTTGGAATCATCAAGTTTAATAATAACATCAAAGTCTTGTTTTGGTGTAACAAATAATTTCTTTAAATCTGAATCATGACCCTTTAAAATAATATTTTCAATTTCTATTAAAGCTGCTTGACTAAGATATTTAAGACGTTTCATAATCATTTTAGTTGGTCTATCTTGTGCTTTACCTGTCCAATAACGACCTTCTGGATCAAGTTCAGTAGCAATAACCATTGGAATACTTGGTGAAGTTGTACTAATCATTTTCTTATCTTTTTTACTTACGTGTTTTATACCAGCATCTGTAGTAGCTTTAGTTTCTTTCATTTCAGCTAAAGCTTGTCTGGAACGTTGATAAAGTTCTGTTCTATTAAAACATTTTTTATCACCATATAATAATTCATTTTGAGTTTGTTTGGCTTCAGCTCCTGGTTCTAATGATTCTAATTCTATTGGAATAATTAATGGTTCTTCAGTAAAATTATAATGAGCAAAAAGATAAAGGACATGAATGAAACCTGCCCATCCACTATTTGGTGTATCCCATGGACTTGGATTTGTATAAACTTTTGCACAAATTAATTCAACAATAGAATCAGATATATGATATTTACTAAATAAATGTGCTGAAAGCCAACGTTTAACTAATCTAATAGTGTATGAAAGTGATGGGAATTTTAAACAAAGATTTTGAATTTTAACTGAAAGAATTGGACCATGATTAAAATGATTATCAATAATAGAAAGGGCACGAACACATTCTTGATATTCATTAGATTTAGCAATAGCTTGTGGTGCTTTGGAATCAGTAATACGTCTTAAAAGAACTTCTTCACGTTCTTGATGTATTCTACAACGGAAGGTATAACCACTTTCTAAAACAAAATCAACATAACCAACAGCTTCAATTTTACGTTGACTGTTACCAACATTAATTATAGCATCTTTAATAATTTCTTTCTTTAAAAGTTCTTTTGAAAGTTCAAGAAGAAGAGCAGATTTCATAATTTGAATAGCTTTTAAATCATCTGGCCAACGAGTGGTTTGTTCAAATGTTATAACAACATCTAAAGCTGGAGAATTTTTAATGGGTTGTGGTTCAAAAACAGATGTATAACGTAATCCTGGTGAACATGGTTGAACTGAAACAATAGCTAATGGTAATCCATCTAAATTTTGTAATTCTCTTGAGAAATCTTGGAATGCAGCTATAGCATCCTTAAAAGTATGAGTGGATTCAGAATCAAATGGAATAAGGAATGAATTTAATTGAGTAGAGAATAAACGAGCATAGGATTCTTCAGATTGATCAATTTCTTCATCATCACGAATACTTGAAATCATTTTAATACCAATATGTCTTTCAAGAATAAATGAAACCATTCTTGAAATAATTAAAGAGCGTTCAACATTTGAATTATTATTTGGATTAAGTTCCCAAACAACACTTTCTAAAATACTACCATCTTTAAATCTACGAAGTTCAGATTTTTCACCCCAAAGTTCTCTAAAAGCTTTAGAAGCAACTTCATCTTCAGCAGTTGGTCCATAATCTACAAGTCTAGTAGATTGATTACCATCAAGATTTATACCAATCATAATAGTTTGATTACTTTCTGGCATTTTTTCATTTATCTTCCAATGAGATACTGAAGTTTCACCTTTTGGTAAAAGTGGATTGAAAGAACAAATATGTGTAATACGATCAGTTAAAGCTTTAGCTAATAAATTAGGAAGTTTACGTTTTAAATGTAAACAAGCAGATGGATTATCTAAAGCAGCTGATACTGTATATAATGGTGCTGGAACAGATAAAGGAGGTATACGTAAAATATTATCATATTTTAAACATGGATTAATTTTTTGTAAGAAAAGGGTATCAAATTTATCAGCAGAATCTTCACCAGTTAAATTTTGTATGGCTAATTTTGCTTCATTTTGAATTTCAAGCATAGCATATTTCGTTATATTAGCAGCAAGATTAACTCTTCCAGTCATATCAATCATAACAATTTCATTAGTGCTGGAAAATGAATCAACTGAAAATTCAGATGAAATTGGTTCTTGATTATCTGTCATTATAATTGGTTTATTAACAAAATCATGGGTTGCTATAAATTCTATAGTAATTTTAAAAAGTTGGAAAGAACTATAACTTAAACCTAATTTTTTTGAACCATCTGGACCACCACATTTTATTAACCATGCCATAATCATTGCAAATATAAAACCACTTAATCTACCATTTCTACCATTGAAATCTCTTTGATTCAACCAAACTTTAGCTAAAATACATGCATCTTTAAATGCTGCACATGATTTAGTGTATCTATGTAAAATATTTAAATGGGATACATATGCTGTTTCAGTTAAAATAATATTATTATATAATGGAGTTGGTGGTAAAGTTGACATTTCAACTGTTGGTCTTACATTATTTCTTGTTGGTGCTAATCTTTGAATTGGAAAAACAGATGGTGAAATAGATGGTAATATACGAATACAAAATGATGATTTTGAAAAATCGAATTCAGAATTATCTATTCATATCATTTTTTAAAAAAAAATAAAAAAAATAAACATATAAATAAAAATAAAATAATAATAAAATAAAAATAAAATAAAAACAAAAATAAAATAATATATATTAATTAAAAATTATTTTTGTCGGAATTATTATTAAAAATTTTATTCGTGTTATTAATAAAATCATTATTAATATTAGTATTTATATTATTTACCTCCAGAACCATATAATACAAGGATTGGTTGTCTTTGATCATCTTGGAATAAATCAAATTCCATTTTAACTTTGAAATCTTTTTTATGATCTTGAATATTAGCTGCAATATTAGCTAAATAGTATGCACGTTTATAGAAATAACGATAATTCATATGATCTTTTTCTTGGAATATTTCCTTTTAATCAATAAAAAGGAATAAAAATTAATTAAATTTTAAAATTATGCATTAATATATAAATATAAAATTAAAAAATTTATATTTCATATTTTATTCTTATTATTATTATTAGTAGTATTAGTATTATTATTATAAAATAATTTTTTTTTATACCTTTGGCATTTCAACTGCTAAATCGATATTATTAATAATTGGTGTTTTACATGCAGATTGAAGTAAATAAGAACCAACTAAATTAACTGAATTTGGAGCTTTGAAAGCAAATTTATATTGAATATCTTTAGGTGGAGTATTTGGAAATGGTATTTTTATATTTTTCTTTTTCATTAGTTTCGTTATTTCTGATAACTATTAAAATATATCATAAGCAATGAAAAAAAAATATATATATATATATTCAATATAAAGTTTAATGATGATTAATTAATATCAATGATTTTTATTTGTATTTATGTATATATATTATTTTTTAATGATAAATGTTTAATTTTTGTTCTAAAAATAATATATAAATATATATTATAAAAATTTACACTCTTCTCTGGAACTGGTTTCATATTATCTAAAATACTTTTTAATTTATGTAAAGCTTTTTCTAAAACAACTGTTTTCTTTGAATTAATTCTAACTTCTGATAATAACTCTTCAATCTTTTTGTAATAAATATAATATAAATGAATATTATTATTATTATTATTATTATTATTATTATTATTATTATTATTATTATTATTATTATTATTATTATTATTAAATAAATTTTTAAAAAATAAAAATTAAAATAAAAAAAAAAAAAAAAAATTGGGAATATTTTTTGTCATTAAATTTCAAATATTTACTTGAAGTCTAAATAAATTTGTATTAAATAATTCTGTAGTTTCACGAAGTTGTTGAATTTCTTCATTAGTTGGTGCTTTATAATATTTTGAATTATCTGATAATGGTTTTGCTTTATTTTTATCTGTTCTTAAACTAATATCCTTCATTCCTTCATTATCATTTTCATCTTCGTCATCATCCTCTTCTTCTTCATCTTCATCTTCATCTTCATCTTCATCGTCATCTTCATCGTCATCATCTTCATCTTCATCCTCATCTTCGTCATCAATTTCATCACCTGATAATTTATCTTCTTCTTCTATATCTTCAAAATCTTTTCAAAATTTCCATTAATTAATTATATCAAATTTTAAATATGAAATTTCAATTATAAAATTTTTTAAAAATATTATAATATTAAATAATGTATAAATTATATAATATACTTTTTAAATATTATTATATATATTAATAATTCAATAAATTATGTAATATATACCTTCAAATGTTTCTTCAACTTCTTCATTTTCATCAATTTCATCTGCAAATTTTACTTTCTTTGTAACATTTTTACTTAAATTCTATATATATATTTATAAAAAAAATAAATAATTTAAAATTAGAATTTTTTACTTTTTTTTTTCTTTATAAATTTCTATATTAGTATGGTTTAACAAACATAAAAAGAAAAAATAAAATGAAACAAAACAAATGAAAAATTAAATTTCAAAATTTAGACTTTTATATAAATTGATATAAACCTGTGACTTTCTCTTAGCCATGTTAAATAAATAATTTATAAATAAATAAATAAATATTAAATGTCTATAAATTTATAATTTCAAATTAAATTATAAATAAAAATATCTTTAAATTAATAATTCTATATGTAATATAAAAAAAAAATGGAATAATTAAAAGACTTCAAATTAATGATATTTTTAAAATAATATAAAAAATTTTTTTTAAATAAAAATTTAATAACAAAAATATTTCAAAATTATTAAAAAAAAAAAAAAATAAAAAAAAAAATAATATATTATCCAAATAATAATATATTACAAATTCAATTGATTATTATTATTGATTTTATTAATAAAATATTATTAAATATATATAGCCAATGGTAATTGAACTTTTTTTAACTTTTAAGCCAATCATAATTCATAAAGATTTTAAAAATATTTTAAAAAAAAAAAAATTATATTTTGGTAGAATTAATAACAACAAAAATAAATATGTTGCTCAAAAAAATAACTTTTTTATATAAATTATCATAGTACTAATTAAACAAGCATTTAATTATAATAGTTTGATTATTTATATATGTTTTAAAATGAATTTTATTAATAGGTTTTAATTATAAAATGTATCATTTATAAATTAATAAAAAACACTATTAAATATCATATATTTTATAAAAATATATAAATATTTTTAAAACTAAACTAAATATACATTCTGAATATATATTTTGTGTCTCATTTTTGAATTATCTCTATTAAGAAAGAAAAAAAGAAATAAAAAAAAAAATAATATATATATATATAGTATTTTACTGATATTATATTCCCTCTTTTTTTCAATTTTTAATTCTATATTATTTTTAGTTTATTTTATAATTTATTATTATAAATATTTATGTTATTTAATTATTAAGTTGGATATAAAATTATAGTTTTATATATAAATATTAAGAATTATTGTTTTTACATTATTGAAGAATTATATATATTATTATTTTTTTTTATTAATTTTATGTTTACATATAAAACAATTTCAGTAGAAGGTATGCTATTTGATTTCACACTTACCTAAATGATACATTATTATAAAATAAAGAAATAATATTTGTATTAATAATAATGTGGTATCCATTAAACTCTCCCTTAGGTTATCATTTATCTTTTTTTTTTTTTTTTTATAAAAGAAAAAGACTCTAAAGTTGAAATAATATCCCAATTTAAGATAATATTATTATATCTTGTAAGTTTGTACTGTTCGAGTATCATCATTATAGTATAATATAAAATCTTTTATTTTATGAAGCACTTTAACCTTTCTATTTCTATTTAGACTAGGATTAATCTTTATTTAAATTAATTGATTTAAAAGAAAGAATGTGAAATATAGTAAAAATTTATAATATTGCATATAGTAAAAAAAAATTTTTATAATACACGAAATGTAAACTACCAAAAGCAATGAAAAATACAAAAAGATACAAAATAATAATAATAATATTAATATTAATATTAATATTAATAATAGAACTTATTGCATATATTAATCAAATTTAAAAAAAAAAAAATATGAAATAAATAAAAAGGAGAGAAGTTAAAACTTTTAACCTCTCCCATTCGACAAATGAAATAATCATTCGAATCAGTGTCGTAATAAATTTCATTACCTTATTTTTTTTCGAGGTCGATTTCCTTGAAGCCGCCAGGAAAGTTTTTAATGTTATTATTCCAATTTGAGAATCTGAATTTTTTTTTTTTGAATTTTCATTTAATGATTTTAAAATACCCCACGCATTGGAATTATTCGAATTACTGATGGATGCTATTTTTTGCATAATATCTTTTTTTTTTTTTTTTTTTTTAATATTTATTAATTTAGTTAGTTATTATATAATTAATATTTTCAACAAATATAAAATTATATAATATAAAGAAATGTAATATAATAAAGTAAGGAAATATTTTAAAACAATATATCATTAATTTTTATTCATAGATTTTTTAAAACATTTTAAGAAACTTATTTATTTTAATTACTCTTGATGAATATTAGATATGGTATAATTATTTAAGATTTAAAGATTTCAATAATGTTAAAAAATAAAATAAATTGAGAATCTGAAAAGGTTGAATATTTATAATTGGAATAGTAATAAGAAGAAGAAGAAAATGCTATATAGGTCGTCCACTATAGCTGGAACAAGAGACTCGGATGAACTTTGGATTAGTAGTTCATGTCACTATCCAGCTTCACAACTTCTTAAATATTTAAATATTTTAAAAAATTATACATATTTATTATATAAATATGTTTTTATACGGACGGTATATTTTATACACAACATTTCAAATTATTTGTTATTTTACTTCGTTTTTCAATTTTTTTCTTTTTAATTCACTAACACAAAAATTTTTAAAATTACAAAAGAGAATCTTTGTTTTTTTTTTTTGTTTTTTTTGTTTTTTTTTTTTACGGTTTTTTTTTTATTCTTTTTCATATATATTATAATTTTATAATTAATTTTATAATTTTATCTTATTTTATTTTTAAAAAAAAAATAATAGTAAACTCTAAGAATAATATATGAAACTTCTTGAAAAAAATATTAACGATATATTATGTAATAATTATAAATATATAATTAATGATAATATAATATTATTATTAAATGTATATATATTGATAAATAATTAAAATTAATAAAAATAATTTGTTGTTGGTTAAAAATATTAAATTTAATAAAAATAATATATGTTGTTTGTTAAAAATAAAGATAAAAAAACTAAATTACTTAATTTCTTTTAATAATATATAAAAAAAAAATAAAAGGTTTAATATTATTCAACTTAATGATCTTTTTATTTTTCTTATCAATAAATTTTTATTTAATATCTTTTATTTATAAATGAAATCATTTTTAATTATATTTAACTATTTTTAAAAAATATATGATTATTTTCTTTCTCAAATATTTAATTTTTGACACTACCGAACTTAATATATTAAAGGAGTATATATATTTATAAAGGTTCTATCTTTCTAACCATATATATCTGTATATATATCCTTTTTTATCTTTTATTGAACTTATTTCATGGTTAATTATATAGCATATATATATTAGGGATTTGTTAATGTATTTTCTACCAGAGATTAATACATTATTACGAACATATGAAATTTTATGATTCATTAAAATACATATGGTATTTATTAATCTTTGTAATTTAAAAAATACATATGATATAAAATGATACATATTTTTTTTGTTTTTGTTTTTGTTTTTGTTTTTGTTTTTTACTATTACTTTGCATGTTTTTTGTTTTGTTTTGTTTTGTATTGTTTGGTAGAGTGATCTTTTTTTTTTATTCACTTATTCTTGACCATTATACTTTATATTTTTATTTTTATTTGCTTGTTAAAATATTGGTTTTGCTTTTATTTTTCTTTTGATTACTGAATAATTTAAAAATATATTTTTATTCTAAAAAAAAAAACTAATAAATTAAAATATTAAATTATTAATTTTTTATCACGGTACGTTTTGTAAAAAAAAATAATTTAATGGTATTTTATATTAATAAATATAGAATTTTAAAATTTTATAAAATGTATTTATTTCATAATTAATAAATTATTCAATAATTAATAAATATGAAAATTATAAATGAAAAGATTTAAAAGAAAAATAACTAATAAATTATGGAATTAAAATAAATATGGAATTATTTGTTTATATTAAAATCGTATGTTGGTTTTATTTGTATTTGCTAAAGTGTTTATGTTTTATGCTTTATGCATGTTTTTTTTTTTTTTATTTGTTTAATTGTTTACTTTTTTGGTTTTGGTTTTTGGTTTGTTTGTTTTTAGTTTGATTGTTTGTTTGTTTGTTTTTTTTTATTTTTTTGTTTTTTTGTTTTTTATTATTTTTAATTTTTTATTCGCTTGTTTGTTTGTTTAGTTTTTTCTTTTTTTTTTTTTTTTTTTTTTTTTTTTTTTTGTATTTTTTATTTTTGAAAAAAAAAATGTTATATATTTTTCAAATCGTTATTTTTTTTTTTTTTTTTTTTTTTTTTTTTTTTGGTATGTATATATTATTTTTTATAAAGATAATTTATGTTTGGCATTTTATATTATAACAATTTCGATAGTTTTTACGTTAAATATTTAATATCTAATTTTTTTTAATGAATTTACTATAATTAGTAAACATTAGTTAATGGTTTTTGATAAGTGATAATAATTTCATTTTGAGCAGGTACTACATTAATATTTATATATATAATATAAAAGAAAAAAAAACAATTAATAAATATTAAATATTAAAATAATTTTAATTAATAATTAAAGTTAATGTTTTTAAAACTTATTTATCTCTTTAAAATAATAATAACAAAAATTACTATCTTACTATCTTATATTTTATATATTAAATTCTTTCAACGTAAATCATTTTAATTATAAATAATTTGATAATACACTAAAAATAAACTTGTATTTTAAAAATTAAAACTAAACTTATATTATTTAACTACTACATAACAAGATAAAAACTATAGTATTTACAAAAAAAGGAAAAAATAAATATTAAACTATATAAAAACTATTCTTCTATTAATAATTTTAAAATAATGAATATTTAACTAAGATATTTTAAATTTTTTTTTTATTTTTTTTTTCTTTTAAAAAAATAAAAATATTTTATAATAGATAATATTCATATATTTTTCTTTTTACAATAATTTTTCTATTATAAATATTTAAATTTTTTATTTTATTAATAAATTAATCATATATTTATATATTTATAGTTATTTAAAGTATGATTTTTTTTAAAAAAAAAAAAAAAGATAGTATTATATTTATATATAAAGAGATATTAAAAATTTTTTATAATATTTTTTTCCTTTTTTTGATTATTAAAATTCTAAAAAAAACTTTTTAAATATAAAAATTTTTTTTATAATTTATATTTTTAAATGGGGGTAACATTAACATTTATATTTATATATTTATAAAAATTAAAAAAAAAAGGTTTTTAACTTTTTTTTCCTTAAATCATCAATTGGTTATTATACTTACTTATATTATTATTATTTTGATTCCATGTAGTATCATTTTGGATTTGAATAATTTGTGGTGGTTGTTGAGTATATACTACATTTGGTTGTATATTAACTTGTTGGAAAGATTGATCTGGAGAGGCATAGGCTACAGTTTGATCAGCAGTAGTAACAACGGTTTGAACATCAGTTTGCATTACATTACCACTGTAATCTTGGAAAGATATTTGATTCTTTAATGAACTGTTAACACTTGGAGATGGAGAAGTTTCCATAAGATTTGGACGAGTTAATCTTGAATCAGAATAGGAACGTTGACGAGTTTTAACTTGGTTAACACCAATTGGCATAATTGGTTGTAAAGTAACAGCACTTGATGGAGAAGCAATATTTTGAACTGGAAGTTCTTGAGTAGTTAAAGCTGAAATACCACCATAAAGATCCATGATTTGGTTTGGACTGCAAAGACCGTTCATGTTTAATTGACCCTTCTTTCTTAATTCTTCAGCTTCTAAAAAGTTTCTCTTTCTAGTTTCAGCATTTCTTTTTTCATCTAAAAGTCTTTCAGTTAAAATAGCCTTTTTACCAGAAGATGGTAAACCTCTCTTTCTTAAAAGATCTTTTAATTCATAAACAGTAACATCATCAAAATCAACCTTATCTAACTCTTCATCTAATTTTCTAAGATGTTCACTTTGAGTAAATAAATCCCTACTTAACTTATTAGGGAAACCCATCATTGGAATCATACCTGGAAGTGGACTAGCAGCTGGAATAGATTTTGTATGATTACTACTAATAGCAATCTTACCAGCTGGAGGAGTAGTAACAGCTGGTTTTACTTGACTAGTAGAATTATATGGAGATGAAGAAGTAGTTTTTTGTGGTGGATAAGGAGGAGCAGTAGATCCTGGAATAGTATTAGCTCTTTGACGACCTTGTTGAGCAAGAATAGTAAATTGGTTATTTTGAGCAGTAACTGGAATATTTTCTTGAACAATGATTTGTTGTGTTGGAGTTTGAGGAGAAGTTTGTACCAATATTGGTTGAGCATTTTGTTGAATAATAATTTGAGCTGGTTGAGCTGGTTGTTGAACTAATATTGGTTGTTGAGTAGTTGGTTGAGTTTGGTTAATAATTAAAGTAGCTGGTTGAGTAACCATCATTTGTTGTTGTTGTTGGTTTATTATTTGTTGTTGTTGTTGATTTATTAATTGTTGTTGGTTTAACATTTGTTGTTGTTGGTTTATAACTTGTGGTTGAGCAACAACTTGATATTGGGTAGATGTTGCAGTAGCAATGGTATTAGCTCTTGGTCTTCTTTGGACAAAATGTTGTGGTTGTTGTGTATCTTGATTCATGAGGTTTAACCATTCAAAGTCAGAGGTAGTTTGTTGAACAGGAACAGCATTTCCTTGGTCAATAACCATTTGATTTTGGTACATATTTTCTTGAGTTTGATATTGCATTTTGTTTTTTGTTCTTTATTTTAAATAATTTATAATATTTATATTTAATTTAATTTATTTTTAAATTTATAATTTAATATCTAAAGGTTTAAAAATTTTATATTTTATATTATTTTATTTTTAATTTTCTTTTTTCTTATTTTATAATATTAATATTTTTTATATCTTTTTTAAAATATCTTTTTTATTTTTTATTTTTTAGTTTTTTTATATATTGTTATTTTGATATATTTGTTCTTTTTTTTTCTTATTTTATTTTTATTTTTTTTATATAGTTAATATATTCTTAATATTTTTTTTTTATTTTAATAAACTAATATATACTATTATAAGTGAAAATATATTTTAAAATAAATAAATAAATTATTTTACAATAAGCAAAAAAAAAAATTTTTCCTTTTTTTTTATTCACTTGTGCGAATATAATAGTATATATTTTTAAAAATTGTTTTCGTTTTTTTTAAAAAAAAAAAAAAGAAGCGTTTAATATTTTTTAATAATAAATATAAATTTTTTTTTAAAGTATCATAAATAATTTTTTTTTTAATAAATATTTTCTTCTGTTATTTCATATTTCCTGTAAATAAAAAAAAGTTCTAATTTATAAAACTCGTTTAAACCGGCAATTAAGCTTTATAATTGAACTTTTTATATGAATATTGTTGAATATTTGTTAAATTTATTTACAATATTTTTTTTTTGGTTTGCTAATAGTTTTATTGTATACAAATACAAAGAAAATATTTTATAGAAAAATAATATTTACAAAAATAATTAAATTTCTTTTTTTTTTTTTTTTTTTTTTAATTTTTTATATTTATATAAATATAATATATATATTTTCTTTGTTTATTAATAAGAAAAAAAAATAGTTTTATTTGAGAAAAAAAAAGAGAAAAAAAAAGAGAAAAAAAAAAAAAAGAAAAAAAAAAAAAGAAAATTCAAAATATTATATATGAAAATTTTTAAAATTAGAAAAAATGAAAATGGTAAATATATAATAAATAAAACAATATGTGATATTAAATATTAATAATTATAAAAATCAATATTTTAATATATTTTTCATAAATTTATTTAATTTGCAATAAATTAATATATATTCGATATATTGCAATTGATTTTAATATATATTTCAATATTAATAAATAATAATAAGTTAATTTGTATCAGATTAAATTTAAAATAATAAAAGAATTTTATTTATTATAAAATGAATTATATATTATAAATTATTAAATAATATAAACTAAAAGATTAAAAATAATAATTAATTATTATAAATTTCTCTTTTATATACTTTTATATATATATGTTTGTTTTAAAAAATTATATACAATAAGTTATTATAATATATTAATATTATATTAGTAATTATATTAGTGAAATATATAAAAAAAATTTTCTTATATATTTAAATATTAAAAATAGTTTAAAATAATATATTGCATATATTAAAAGTATATTAAAATATGTGCATAATAAAATTTTATATATTATAAAATAAATTATAAAATATATTAAACAATTTAATTCCTAATAATTAACTTTCTTTAATCATTATTTATATTGAAAAAAAAAAGATTTAATATATTAATATATTATATTTAATTAAAAAATAATCATCCTTAAATGATATCTAATAAAAATAGTAATAATGGATTAAAATAATATATTTTTTTAAAAAATTTATTACATTTTTATTAATTTAATTTGTGATACATATTATAAATATATTTATAATATAATAGATTTCTCTAAAAATATTTTTATCCTATTATATTGTATTATATATAGTCTTTAAATTGTTCTATATATAAATTATTATAAATATATTACTATTTTCATTTTTGTACTACATTTCACAATTTATATAATACTATATATAACTTTTAAATATTTTAATATTTCTATTATTAATATAATATATGAAATATTAAATAACATATTAATATATGTAAATATAATAAAATGTAATTACTATTGTTATCTAATATTTTATAAATTTTTTTTGAGTTAATATATATAAAACAAAGCTAAAATAAAAAATAAAATAGCTTAAAAAAAAATATCATTATAATAATAATAATAATAAATTATATAAAAAATTCAACTCTAATAAATAATAAAATTTATATAAGAATATATTTATTATTAGTGGTTTTTTTTTTTTTTTTATTATTAAAATACATTTGTTTTCCTTATTTTCCTATCAAATAATAAATTCACCATGATATATTGTAATCTTATTTTTAATAAATTCTCTTTTAATTATATTTGTATTTTTCATTATCATTTTTTGATTATTTATCTTGTGAAATAGAACAAAAAAAAGGATTAAAGGATTGTTCTTTTATTTCCTTTTTTTTTAAATAACTTTTTATTACTTTATTCAATATAATTAATCTTTTCTATATTCATCATTTAATGTATAACTTTTTCATTATTCTAGTTTTTTTTTTAATTTTACAATATATCTTTTTTTTCATTAAAATAAAATAAATATGTAAATATATTATATAAATGTAAATAAATAAATATTTTTTTATATTTTACCTAATATATAATTATATAATAATAATTGGATAATTTTTTTTTCTTTAGCATTATACAAAATATAAATAAAAAATAATAATGACAATAAAAATTGGTAAATAAAATAAAATAAAATAAATAAATAAATACCCATAATAAGTAATAATAATTAATAAGCATGTCATAAAATGTACTATATGTCATATAAATCATAATTAATTAATATTACACAAAAACAAATTTAAATTAGGCCAATATATAATATATATTTAATAGAATTATATAGGAAACCTTAATAATTTAAACTCTAAATGATAATAGTAAAATAAATTGATTTATAAAAATTGGTACTAGTACAAAATAAATGAAAAAAAAATTAATAAATAATTTAAAACAGTAACAAAAATAAAAAATTATACAAAAAAACTTTATTTATAATCAAAAAGAATCTTTAATGATAAATAATTAAATAAATATATATAAAAAAGAAATTAAATAAAAAAAAAAATAAAGACTAAATGATTATTTTTTTTTTTGTATTTATTTATAAAAAAAAAATTTATTATATAATAAAGTTTATTTTTCTATTTTGTTACAATTTTATTATTAAAAATATATATTTGTAAAGTTGATTTAAAGCCAAATTTAATCAATATCAGGAATAAATTTTAATTAAATTGTGAAAAATTGATAATATTTTTTAAAAAAAAAAATTTGTATAATATATAAAAAAAGCATGCACTTATTAATTGTATCAATTAATACAAAAAAATAAGCTGTATTCAAATAAATTTTTCCCTGGACTGTTATTTTCCCAATTTAATTACTTAATTTTTTTAGAAAAAATATTAACAATGAATAATAAACTTTTCTATATGTGTTTGAAACAAATATTTTATAAATAAAAATATAAATAATAAATAATAATATAATAAAAAAATGTAACCCTTATTGTAAGATGATCATCACTATCTATATTTTTCAAAAAAAAAAATATTTGTAGTTATTTTCTTAAAAAAAAAAATTAAAAGTATAAATATAATAATTAACAATTAAAGTTTTCAAATGTATTATTAATATTTTTTTTTTAAGTAAAAAAAAAAATTTTTTTATCCTTTATTTTTTATAAAATTAAATTAATTTTTTTTCCTAACTTTTTAATATATTAAATTAAAAGAAGAAAAAAAAAAAAAAAAAAAAAAAAAGGAGAAAAATTAATTTATTTAGATAAAAAAGAAGTCATAGAATTTATCATTTTCATTATGTCATAATGAACATGTTTTAAAAAATATATTGAATATGTTTTAAAAAATATATATATAATTTTTAAAAATATACTTTACATCTACCTTTAATAGCTAAAAAAAACCATACAAAATGGGATAAATATAGTATATCAAATTATAATATTATTTAACAATAATAATAAAATATAAACTACTACTATAATATTATTATCTATTACAAAAATAGCCTTAAAATAGTAAATAAACGAGTTATAAATATTAATAATAGAGCAAATATAAATATTTATTAATCATTTTAAGTTTTATATAAATAATATATATATAATATTTCTATTTCTATATTTATTTATTTATTTATTTATTTATTTATTTATTTATTTAATATTCATTTATTTAATATTTATTTATTCATTCACTCATTTATTCATTCATTTATTTATTTATTTATTTATTTATTTATTTATTTATTTATTTATTTATTTATTTATTTATTTATTTATTTATTTATTTATTTATTTATTTATTTATTTATTTATTTATTTATTTATTTATTTATTTATTAATTTATTTATTAATTTATTTATTTATTTATTTATTTATTTATTTATTTATTTATTTATTTATTTTCTTTTATTTAATAGTACTATTAATAATATATAATATATAAATAATATATTAAATTTTCCTATAAATAAAAAAAAAATAACAATTAAAAGAAAAAATAATAATTTTCTTGGTATTCGATTTTCTTATATATTAAGTTTGGAATTACATATTAAAAATTAACTATAAATAATATTTAATAATTTTTTTTTTTTTTTGTTTTTTTTTTTACGAAGTACAAAATAAATTAAAATAAGTTGTACGATAATGCTTTTATTTTTATTCTATTTTATTTTATTTTATTTATATATAAATAAATAATTAAAACATTAAAGTAAATATATAAATAAATAAAAACTCAAAATATAAACTTTAAAATTATTTAAAATATATTAAATGTATATAATGTATATTAGATTATATTATAATATATGTAGAATATAATTGAAATATATATTATATTTAATTACTACGTATATTATATTTAATTATTATATATATATAATAATTAAATATAATATATTCTAATATAAGATAATAATTTATTTGATTTTATTTTTTTAAAAAAATTCTTTTAATAAAAATTGAACAATTTTGTATCAGAAAAATGTCAATTTTGTAGTATTCTATATTCATTAAATAAATATAGAATGGATATAGAAATAAAAAAAAAAAAAAAAAAAAAAATACATAAAAAAAAAAAAACTAATAATTTGTTATTTTTTTTCCTAACTATAACAACATTAAAAATATTAATATAATTATTATGGAAAGTTTATATTTATATTAATATATAATAATGAAAATAATATTATAAATTATTGGTTATTGTATTGACAAAGTTAATATTTGTATTATATATTAAAAATAAATAATTTAATAGCATATAATAGTTATTTTTCCTTGTAAAGGTTATAATTATATTATTCTTGAAATTTCGTAATGTAAAATTATATAGTTTTTTTTTTTTTTTTCCTTCCTTCTTTGATGAATAATAAATTATTATACCAATTATAAGATACCGGAAAACTTATTATTTAATTTAAAAACTTAAAATAATAATAAATAATATAAAAAAAAAAGTTCCTACTAAAAAAAAAATATTTTCCTTATCTTTTAATTTCTATTATAATTATTTAATTATAATAGAAATTAAACGTTATTCATTATAAAAGAAAGTTTTAATAAAAACTAAATTATATTTGTAATACTTTCAAGTTTACCTATATACCAATTATATAATTAGATTTATTTTTTTCTCTTACAATATTAGAAAATTAAATAAAAAGAAATGAACCAAAGATAAATTTAAGTGAAATATTATAGGTTAACAAAAAAAATAATAATGTTATTAATAAATAATTTATCCAAGTTATTTAAACATTAGGGACAATAAAAAAATTTTTTTTATAATTATTACTTTAACCAATGATAAAATTTAAACCTTTTATATATATAAAATTAAATTAAAAATAGGAAATTTATAAAAACTTTAGGAACAAATAGCGTAGTATAATTGAATTTATTTAATCTTTTTTTATATATAAATGTTTATATAATAATAGTTAATAAAAACAAATGAACTTTTTAATTATATCACTTTTTAAATGTTTATATAAATATTTATAAAGTGTTTTATTAAAAAAAAAAAAGTTATTAACAAAAATATATTAATAATAAAATAGAATTCATAATAAAATAAAATTCATAATAAAATAAAATATTAAAAAGGAAAATAAGTTTTATAATAAAATAAAGTTTAAGTTAAAACAATATAATTTATAAAGGATATATAAATAACAATATAAAAAAAAAAAAATAGAATGATTTTTTAATTTCAAAATGTGTTTTTAAGTTTATTTATTATAAATATTTATTTAAAGAAAAAAAAAAGGATAAAATGGGAACAATGGAAAAAAAAGAAAAAAAGAATGATCATAATAAATAAATGTGGATCATCAATTATTCAAATGATATCAATAAAAAAAAAAGTCATGTAACAAAATTTTAAGGGTAAAAAAGTAAATCATAGTATTAGAAATCTTTTATTTAATAAAGTTTTAAATATCATTTATATATTAATTTTTTTTTTTTTTTTATAACTAATATAAAAAAAGATTATTATGAGACATAACAAAAAAAAAATATTAACATTATTTAATAGTAAAAAATTTAATATTACAAAAATGTTAAGTATATATATAAAGAATTAGTTTATGAACACATTTATATCCTGAAAAAAAAAAAAATCACACTATATAATTATATTAAATTATATTAATTAATTAATAGTAACTTTATTAATTAATAAATTTGATTTTCAATTTATTATCTTTGATAATATTAATTTTTTAATAATATTTTCCTTTTAATTATGCCGCAGTTTAAATATTTTCAGGATAATATTATGTTAATTCTCTTGATTTCTATTTTTATATACAATATTTAAAATATGTTTTTTTTTTTTTATAAATTTAATATTCATATGAATATGTTACATATACAAAATAAATATGTTTCATATTTTTTTATATAATATAATGAAAAAAATAAATATATAAATATATATATGAATAAATGAATAATAATAAAAATAATAATTATAATAATAATAAAGAAATATATTATAATAAAAATATATATATATCACATTTATTATTATAATAATTAATAATTAATAAAAAAATTCACCAAAATAATACTCATACTCATAATAATTTACTTATTGATAAAATATAAAAATATTATAATAATGTAATCCATAAACATTTCGAGCAATTGAAATTTTCCATTTTTATTACATTCCTTATATTCAATACATTGATCCTTTTAAACAAAATAACAAATTATTATAATATTATATTTATTTTTCTATCTTTTTTTTTTTTGCCGTATAAGAAAATATTCAAAATATAGTACAATATTTTATATTATATAAATATTGTTATATCGATCATCTTTTTTATTTAAAATAATAATATTTATAAATAAATTCATATATAATAATATTATTCTTTTAATTTTCTATCTTTTTTTTTGCCGTATATAAAAATATTCAAAATATAGTACAATTATTTTATATTATGAATAAATATTATAATATTGATCATCTTTTTTTATTTGAAATAATAATAATAATAAAGAATTTCATATATAATAATATTATTATTTCAATATTTCTTTGCCGTATATATAAAATCCAGAATATTTTAATTATTATATCATAATATTATGATATATCTATTAGTTTTTTTTTTATTCATTTGAAATACAACTATATAAATTTATGCCGTATATATATAAAAAATCCAAAATATTTTTTTAATAATTATATCATAATATTATGATATATCAATTTTTTTTTGTTTTGTTTTTTTTTATTGAAATATATAATAATAATTTATACTCATAATATTATCTTTATTTTCTATTTCTTTTAGCCGTATATTAATTAATTATCCTTTAAAATGATATTAATTAATTTTCTGTTTTATTAAAATCATAATAAACATAAGGATTAATTCAAGGAATAATCTTTTTTTATTGTTATTTATTCTCGATTTATGTGTATATTTATACATGTAAATCCCATATGTAAATCTTTATATACATTTATTATTTATTAATTTATATTATTTGTTATATATTATATATATTGAATATTTATATATTAATATATATCAATTATTTATATATTTATTATTACACCATTATAAAATAAATTATTTTAAATAAATAAATTTTTATATATTTCTATAACACATTATTAAAATTCCTTTTTTAGAAAGTGGAAAATTATTATAAAATAATTTTTAATTAAAAGTAAATAGATCCTTTTTTTTTTTTTTTTTTTTTTGAATTCTATTTAATTCTATTCTATATTTACAAATGTAACAGACAAAAATAAATAAAAATAAAGATAAAAATAAATTGATTAATTTTTTATTTCTGAATATAAAATTATACTAATTTTTTCTTAAGACATTAAACAAAAACTAATTAATAAAAAATGGTGAAAAAATAGTTATTATTTAAAATGTCATTTTTTTAGCATGTCTAATAGTATGTCTTTATAAAATGAATATAATAAACATAAATATATAAATATAATGTATATATTATTATATTATTTCTATTTAAATACATATACAAAATTACTAACCCAAAAAATGTTTTTTTATTAAATATATTTTTATAATAATTAAATAATAGAGTTATTAATTAATAATTATTATACAATATTATTAAATATTATTTATTATTAATTATTATTTATTATAATTATTATATAATATTATTATTTTATATTATTATTTAATATTATTCTTATTATTTAATATTTGTTATTATTAAATCTTATTGTATTTCTTTAATTATTAAATTAATATTGATTATATTAAACATATTAATTTAAATAATTTATTTTTATAAAAATTATTAGTGATAATAAATATATTTAATTTACTTTAATATATATTATAATATATTTATATATATACTAAAATTAATAAACACAAGATATATTAATTATTTAAAATTATTTACATAATTTTATATCTTCTTTCTTTTGGAAAGATTTATATTAAATATTTATTAAATAAATAAATAAATATAATAAATAAATAAACATTAATATATTGAATAAATAAATCAACATTAATATATTGAATAAATAAATCAACATTTCTATTTAATAGAAATGTTTTCTATTAATATTAAATATAAAATATTTTATAAAAGTTTATAGATATTCATATTAAAAATTTAATATGTTAAAATGACTTAATAATTAAATAAATAAAAAAAAAAAAAAGCATAAGATATTTTTTTTTATTTTATTATTTATTAATTATTAATAATAATAGTATATATTATTATTGTAATATTGATCTTAATAATTATAATAATCATTATTAAAATTAATAATATTATAATTATCATAATAATTCTTTATTAACTTTTATTAATTATTAATTACTATTAATACCTTCATTTATTTAAATTATTATTTTCTTTTTTTTTTTTTCCGTTGTATATTTAGTTATGCAAATGAAAAAAAAAAAAAAAAATAGTTACTTTTAATTAATATAAATAAAATGTATCATAACATTTCATCATAAGGTTAGATATGGAAATATTAATTAATATATAAAAGTAATAATTAAAAGGAAAATGTATATATATTTTATTAATAAAATTTTATAACCAATTTTTAATTAACCATAATTAAGTATTAATAAAAATAATAAAAATAATAAAATTTAATAAATAAAAAAAAAATTAAGTACTAAATATCTATAATTAAATAAAATTTATTGCTTAAATTTTAATTAATAATTCAACTTCTATCTTTGTTTTATTATAATTATTATCAAATAAGTGTTAAAATTTTAAAAAATTTTAATATAATTGTTTTGTTAAAATTATATATATATTTTATTAGTTTCCTTCATAACTTAATTTTTTATATATTATTATTTGATTATTATTATTATTAAATGAAAGTCCCCTCTGTTGAAACATATTTATATATTTTTCGTAATATTTAATAATATAAACAATATAATTAAAACTTAATAATATGATCATGACCATATTTTTAAGTTTTAATTATATTATTTATTTCATATATTTATCATTGAAAAATCATCAATTTTTTTTTTTGATAAATTATAAAAATAGTTTAATCATAATATATTAAACTTAACCGCGTATAAACATAATTTATAATATATAAAAATAAAATTTAGTGTAACAACTGTATGTTTTATCTTAATATTATTAGTTTTGTAAATTAGAAATATAACCAAATATATAATAATAAATAGGTTTATTTAAATAATACATATTATATATTATATAACAATTTAATCATAAATAATAAATAATAATAAATTATTAATTATTACTTATTTAATAAACTTTTATAAAAAATATGAAATGGAAAAAAAATTCTTTTGTGTTTAAAAAAAAAAAGACAAAATTATATATGAATAAAATTTTATAATAATAATAATTATATACAAATTATTATTTAATAATTATAATTATTATATAATATTATTTATTTATTAATTTATTTTTTTATTTATTTATTTATTTATTTAAATATACTTAATTATGTATATTTATTTATTCATTTATTATTCATTTATTTATTCATTTATTTATTCATTTATTTATTTATTTATTTATTTATTTATTTATTTATTATTTTACTATTACTACTTATCATTATTGATAATTATTATTATTATTTATATGCTTTATCAATTATGTATATTTTTCCTTAATACAATTATAAATAATTTCTTTTATAAATAATTAAAAAAGATATATGCTTTATACTTCATTTACTTCTTTAACTTTAAAAGGAAATAAAGAATAGAAATTAAAAAATAGAAATTAATTTTCCCATAAATGTTTTCTTCTTTTAAAAAAAAAAAATAAAAAATAATAATTGTATTAAATGGAATATTTAACAAGATTTATTTAATAATATTTAATAATAATTATATATATTAAAAATAAATTAAAAATAATTAAATTATTCTTTTTTTTTTATTTTATAAATAAATAAATAAATAAAGAAATAGATAAAGAAATAATATAAATTTTTAATGAATACGTATTAAGCTAATTTGTGTTTTTTTTATTATAAAGATACAATTTTAAATTAGCCAAAAGAAAAAGAAAACATTTAATAACTTAAACT
>MCFG01000092.1:37500-60000 GCA_002104895.1 Anaeromyces robustus | reverse complement strand
TATATGAATATATAATTAAATATGAAATAAATAAAAATAAGTACAAAAATAGATAAATAAATTAATAATTATAAATAAATTAATAAAGTGAGTACATAAATAAATGATTAAATAAATAAAAGTACAAAAAATAAATTAGATTATAAAAATAAATGAAAATATTACTATTTAAATATATATAAAAATATATGGGATAAATTATTAAATTGATAAAATAAAAACAAAAAAAAAAACAACAAAATAGAAAAAAAGAATGATTTTATAAAATAGAAAAAAAGAATGAAATTATTATACAATAATATAAATAATATAAATAATATAAAGTGAAATCTATATATTGAAATATATATTATTTTTATGATAAAAATCAAAATGTTTTATATACAATTTTTTAAATGTATTAATAGCTTTCATAAATAATAAATCCAGAATCAGTAATACTTTAAATATGATCATATATTATTTACATATTATAGAATATTAAAGAACTTTCATTTTTAAAATTTTTTTATTAATTTATTGTATTAGTAAAAAAAAAAATTTTTTTTTGTTAAAATATATATATTGTTATTGGAAATATTTTAATTTACAATTAATGATTTTATCTATTGAATAATTTAATTGAATTTTGTTGTTGAAATTATAACTATAAATTACAGATATTATATTTATTGTGTCTTTTTAATGTAGAATTTCTTTTAAAACTACTTAATTTATATTGTAATGAACTATTTTGTTTTATTTTGTTTTATTTTATTTTTAATAAAATGAATACAAAAAAAATAAAAAAAATAAAAAATAAGTTAGACTAGAAAATTAAAATATATATATATATTTATTATAATAAAAGTATATATTTACTGATTTTCCTGTTCAAGGAAATTGATTCTTTTCTATAATATTTATTATAAAAAAAAATAATGTTATCAATAAAAATAGTTATTTGAAATTATAAAATTTGAACATAGATATATGTTTAATACAAAATATTTAAAATAATGATATATTCAAACCTGAAATTCTTCATAATTTAATTTCAAGAAATTATAGTCGTCTTCTAACATTTCATATTTTTTTCGTTCTTCATCTACTACTGTATTATATAATTCAACTAAAGTATTATGTTCTGATAAAAATTCTTTTAAATCTTTTTTCTTATTATATATATTATTTTCTAATGATTCAACTTGAGATGTTGTACTTTCTAATTCTTTTGAAATTTTATTATTTTCATCCATTAATTGATTATACTATATATGTATATATATTTATATATATTTATATAAGTATTATGTGTATGATGTGTAAAAAAATAAATAAATGGATAAATAAATAAATAAATAAATAAATATAAATATATATATATATATTTGTTTCTTATTAATTTATTATTAAAATATATTTTTTATATTAAATAATATTTCTTTACTTTTTGTTCTGTCTCTACTAAAGAATTTCTAGTTTGAGTTAATTCTTCTTTTAATTCATTAATAGATGTAATATTATTATTAATTGTTTGTTGATCATCATATTTATCATTTTTATATATATCATCTTTTATTTTCAAAATTCTATTTAAACCTATTATAATGAATAATGAATAATGAATTTATATATAAAATATTATATATAATTAGAGAAATAATAACAATAATATAATATATAATATATAACTATTATATATTATACTTTTAACTTCTTGATATAATTGTTTTATAGATGGAAAGATTGAATTAATATTTTGAACATTTTCGGATTCATTTACAGAATTAAGGAATACGATACAACTTTTTATTATAATTATTATTATTTTGTTAATATATTGATTGGTATATTTTTAAATATGATTCATTAGTATTTTTTTTTTTTTTTTTTTTACTTTTGATATACTGACATATATCTATATAATCTATATACATATATTTATATATGTATAATATATAATATATAATAATTTTCTTACCTTTCTAAATCATTTTTTACATCAGAACTAATAATATAATAGGTTTTTTCTAATAATTTTAATTCATAAGAAATTATATTTTTACATGAATCATCTACTTTATTATATTCTTTCATGGTATCTTCTAATTTTGTTAAAAATTCCATTTCTGTCCATTTTTTTGGTTTTGAATTTTGAATTTCATTAATTTCTTGTTTTAAATGTTCAATCACTTTTTGTAATTGTTCTTGTTGTTCTTGTTGTTGTTCTTTTAAAAATTGTTGATTACGTTCTGTTATTTTTTCTTGTTCCTTTTTCTGTATTCTAAATAATTCTTGTTTTTGTTCTTCTACTTTTTCATGATATCTTTCTCGTATATCACTAATTTTATTAATTT
Source organism: Anaeromyces robustus (assembly GCA_002104895.1). Classification (NCBI taxonomy): domain Eukaryota; kingdom Fungi; phylum Neocallimastigomycota; class Neocallimastigomycetes; order Neocallimastigales; family Neocallimastigaceae; genus Anaeromyces; species Anaeromyces robustus. The sequence continues at coordinate 57,661 of MCFG01000092.1, read as the reverse complement.
CTTTTTCTAAAGAAGTTTGAAATTTTTTTGTTATACTTTTATAAATATGTTTTAATTTTTTCATTTCATCATCTTCTTTATTATTATTATTATTATTATCATTGATTTGATGATAATTATCAAATTTTAAATTTTCTTTAAAAAGATATTCATAGATTAAAATGGCCTTTTTAATTGTATTTGTCGTTGAATTTGTTATTTTTTTAATATCATTTTCTATAGTTTTAATTTCATTCATAGATGATAATTTTTCTATTTCATTAATAATAGAATTATTTTTATTTTTATTATGATTATTAAATCGTTTAATTTCTTTTAAATAATTAATAGATGGAAATGAATTAACTTGTGTTACTGTATCATCATCATCATCAATAATAAAATTACTATCATTATTATTATCATTATCATTATTATTATCATTATCATTATCATTATCATCATTATTATTATCATTATTATCATTATTATTATTATTATTATTATTATTATTATTATTATTATTATTATTATTATTATTATTAAATTCTATATCTTTATCTTTTTCTTCTATAATTTTTTTAAGTCTTTCTTTTTCTTCTTTTCTTATAATAGCTCTTTCTTCTTTTCGAATTTTTTCTCTTTCTTCCTTTCTTATATTATTAATTTCTTCCATTTTAATTGACATTCTTTCCTCTTTTCGTATTTTTTCTCTTTCTTCTTTTCTAATTTTTTCTAATTCTTCCTTTATAATATTTTCTCTTTCCATTCGTTGTAATAGTTTTCTTTCTTCCAATCGAATATTTTCTCTTTCTTCAGTTTTTATTTTATTTATTTCTTCTTCTTTTATTTTATTCATTTTTTCTCTTTCTCTTTCTAATAATAATTCTTTTTCTTTTTCTAATAATTTATCCAATTTTTCATTATTACTATTTTTATCTTTATTTGAAGATTCATGGATTTGTTTTATATATTTTTTATATTTTCCTATTTCCATACTTAAATCTTTATTCATTTTTTTAATATCATTAGAATATTCTTTTAAATCATGATATTTTTGCTTTAGATATATATTTGTATTTTTTTTTATTTTTTATAGAAATATATATTTAATAAGAAGAAAGGTAGATGAAAAAATTATAATAAAGAATTTTATAAATTTTTATAAATAAAAAACATAAAATTAAATAATAAAATATTATTAAATTAAATTATATTATTAATTTATTGTTTTAGAAAAAAAAAAGAAAATATTAGTGTTTTGACTAGATATGAACAATATCTTTTTAATTAAATAAAAGGTTATTATTAATATTACGTTAAAATCAGCAATAATAATATCAGATTTCTTTAATTCATTCTATATTTATATAAATATTTATATATAATATTATATTATATTCGATATTAATTGAGTTAAATAATTAATCACAATCACAATAATAATTTTAAAATATTCTTCAAACCTTAAGATGTTCGACATTTAATGTTAAATCCTTATAAATTTATAATAATTTCATTATAAAATATTTTCATTGTAAATTATATATATACACATATATACATATATATATATATATATATTAAAATTTATATAAATTATTTGTATTGATTAACTTATAAAATAAAATAAAGATTATGAATAGATATATATAGTAAGTTACATGTTCTCTTGATTTATTTTTACTCATATCTATGATAATTTTCTCAATAAAAGTTTCAATGTTATTTATTATATTTTCATAATTTTTTAATAATGGTACTTGACGCATTAACAATTTTTCAATAACTTCTCTTTCCATTGAACTACAAGTTCCATATTCATCTAATGTACACTTTAATTATTATTTTATTATTATATATGTTTTATTTAATAATAAATTATTATTAATGTATTAAAAAAAATATATATATATATATATTTATATATGTTTTTTTTGTTTATTATTATTATATTATATATATAATATATTCTCATGTGCTTTTTTTTCCTTTTTATTATATATATATATATATCAAGTTAATACATACATCAATAAAACTTTTGATAAAACTAGGTTCTTGTTTTCCGTTTTCCTTTTTTTCTAAGTTATTATCTATTTCGATATTATAATTATAATTTTAAAAATATATATATAAATATATCAATTATTATATTAATATTAATATTAATATTAATTTTATAATTGTTTCATTCTTGTATTTAAAAATTTATCATTTTTAGTTTTTATTTATTATTATTATTAAATTTTTATTATAAATATTATTATTAATTTATTATTATTATTATTATTATTATTATTATTATTATTATTATTATTATTATTATTATTATTATTATTATTATTATTATTATTATTATTATTATTATTATTATTATTATTATTATTAATTTTATTTTTATTAATTTTATAACTATTAAAAAATATTACTTTTTCTTTGATCTTCTTCATTTTTTGTTAGATTCATATCCTTAGTTCTTTCTTTTTTCACTGGTATTAATGTAAGTTTTTTATTATTTTTTTCATTTTTAGTTTCATCTTTAGTTGAATAAGATTCTTTTATACTAGGTGTTGAAGGAGTTGGTTGTTGATTATTTTGTTGTAATAATGATAACAATGAAGATGAAGGTGAAAAAGGTAAAATATGTTTTACTTTTTTATTTTTTTCTTTTTCTTTTTCTTTTTTTTCTTTTTTTATTTCTTCTTCTTCTTCATCATCTTCTTCTTCCCCATCAAATTTTTTTACAATTTCTTGTGATAAATTCTTAATAGAAGAAATAGAAGATGATAAAATAGATCGACTATCATTATCTAATATACTATTATTTAAATTTTCAGAAAAAGATGTATTTGGAACTTCAGTTTTAGATATAATAGTTAAATCTTTTGAAATGATATTAGGTGAAGATGATGATGAAGGAATTGTCATTGAACCAGAAGAAATTGATGAAGAAAATGATTTATCATATTTTTCTTCTAATATTAATAAAATAATAATTAAAAATTAAATGAAAGAAAAAAACATATATATACATGTATATTTATTAAATATTAAATAATAACTATATATATGTAAAATCTATATATATATATTTTTTATTTTTTGTATTTTTATTTCAGTTACCTCGATAATATTTCGAAGTCATTTTTTTTTTTTTTTTTTAGAAAAATACGGAATATAAAGATTTGATCATAGATAAATGAACATTTCTAATTTATTGTAAACCTTTTTTTTTTCTTTCTTTTTTATATTATTGTTATTATTATAATTATTATAATTATTCTTTAAAATGTAAAATGTAAAATAGTATAATTATTTAATTAAAAAAGGTATAATTAATCCTAATTGTAAAAGTTTTTTTTTTTTTTTTTTTTTTTTTTTTTTTACTTTATCTATTAATACATTTATATAAAATCTTTTATAATTAACATTCTTTTAATTTAGAACTAACCTTTAAAATATATTAATATATTAATATATATTTATATTTAAAGTTTATATTAAAATACTTTGATGACTCTTTTTATGATATATATATATCCATATTATATATAAATAAAAATTTTTTTTTCCTCTTTTTATTAAAATTTAAACTTTTATTTTTTTATAAATAGAAAGATAGTTATACAATGTCAAGAAATATAGATTTTTTTAATTAATTTTATTAATTATTCTTTTCAAATCTTTTAAATTTTGGTTACTGTAAAAAAAAAAATAATAAAAATAAAAATAAAAATAATAATAAAATTTTAATAAAGCATATATATAATAAAAAAAAGTTTAAATATATATAAAGTAAAAGTTGCATTTAATTTTTTTTTTTTTTTTTGTTTCTGTCAATTCTTTTATATTATATATTTAATTAAAAAAATTTTATTTTTTTTTTTTTATTAAAAAATAGTTTTATTATGCTTTCAGGTATGGAAAAAAAAAATAATGATGATAAAATTTTAATAATTAAATTATTAAATTCATATATAATAAAAATATAATAAAAATAGAATTAATAGAATTTTCAATAATCATAAATAACATTACAAAATTATAAAATTAAAAAAAAAAAAATTTTTATGTATTTTTTTTTTTTATTTTACTTTTATTTTTATTATTTTTATTATTTTTATCATTATTATTATTTTTAAATAATTTATTTTAATTACTTACAATGATCAATATCATTAAATTTATTTATTATAATTATTATTTAATTATAATTTAATAATTATTATTTTATCCTCTAAAAAAAAAAAAAAAAAAAAACTAAAATAATTATAATAATGATTCTATTAAAAACATTTCTTTTTTTCTTTTTTTCCTTCTTTCTTTTCTCTCTCTCTCTCTCTATATATATATAAATATATATATAATTATTATTTATTTCTTTTATTTCTCTGTTCCTAATTATCATTATTATTATTAACTTTATTCTTTTTTTCTTTTCCTTTTTTTATTTTATTTTATTTTAATTTATTTTTTTATTTTATATTTTATTAATTTAATTTAATATTTTTTATTTTTTTAATATTTCATTTTATTTTTCTTTTTTTTTTTTTTTTTTAATACATTTATTTATATTTTTTTATACTGAAATTAAGCTTTATTTTATTATAAATATTAATTATTATTATTATTATTACTGTTAGATATATATATGATATGTTTTTGTTTAATAAACAATTTGGGAATGTAATGATTTAATATGTTACGATATGATATGATTGATTGATTTATTATATAAAAAATAAATCTTTCTATAAATGTTTTTTTCTTTTTTTCTTGTTTTTTTTTTTTCTTTTTTCTTTCTAGTTTTATTTTGATTATTAATCATTATTCATAATCATTTTCATTATTCTTAATTTTTTTTTTTATTTTTTTCATTTATCTTTTATCTAAACATTTTCTTCAGCCCTAAATATATATAAATAATTGATATAAAATATTAAAATTAATAAATATTATATATTTATATATTTATATATATATATATTATTATTATTATTTTAAATCGAATTTATCAACAAAAAAATAAAAGTAGATTTATCTTTACCATTTTAGTATATCTTCTGCATTTTCATCATCAAGGTTTTCATCCGTTTGTCTATCTTCAAGGCTATGTAATTTTAAGTCACCAATACCAGAAGGTATATTACCCTCAAAGTCATAGGCGTTAAGTTCAAAGTCATCGTCTGCTGAAAATGGATGAAGTGGATCATATAATGGTAAAGTAGCTTCACCGCCATATTGATTAGCACGATTTTGTCTTCTTCTTTTTAAATATATATATAATAAGAAAACACCAATAAAAGCTAGTACTAAAACTACAAAACCTATTTATTATTTAAAATAAAAAATAAAATAAAATAAAATATTATTATTATTATTAATATTATTATTAAATTTTAAGTATGCAAATAAATAATAATTGCTATACTACTACATTTTAAATTTATTTTTATTTTTTTTTTTTAATTTAAAAAACAAACTAAATATATTTTATTTACATTTTAAAATTATTAATATGAATTATGTAAATAAAATAAAATATATTATATAAAAAAAAAATAACAAATTTAAAAAAAAAAACAAGTTTGTAACTAATGAAAAAAAAAGGCCATAATAAATTATTCATTTTTAAAATGTTTATAATATCCATACTATTGTTATATATATATATATAATAAAAAAAAATTAATACCTCTTCCCCAATGTGATGGAATTTCATTACTATTATCTGGTGTATTTGGTGTTGTATCTTGTGGTTTATCTATAAAAAAAATATCCATCAATAATTTCAATTATTATAAATATATATATAATTAATATATATTTTTAAATAATAAAAAATTTTATTGTATTAAATGTTTATATAATTACCCATCTTTATAAGTTAATTAAAATTTCCTAAATTTATTTGATTTTTGAAATTCGAAAAAAAAAGCAAAGATTTAATATTGAATATAAATTATTTAATTATTGTTTTTTATAATTAAAAATTGAAAGGTTATAATATAAAAATTAAAAATTTGGTTGTTTGTTATTTGTTTGTTTGCTTGCTTGCTTGCTTGTTTGTTTGTTTGTTTTTAATGTATACTATGATATTATTATTGTCTATTTATACAATTTTTATTCTTTTATAAATAAAAAAAATGAAAAGAAAGTAATTTCTAAATTATTATAAAGAATGCGATTATTTGTTTGGTAAAGATAAAATAATAATATTATGTGATTTATATAATGATTTTGCTTGTATTAGTAATTCTTTTTCTATTGAAATTGAATGAATATTAATCTTTTATATTTTGTATAATAAAAAATACGAAATATTGGTTGGTTGATTAATTTTTTTGAAAATTTTAAAAAAATATATATAGATAAAGATTATTGATTTTATTATATAAAAAAAGATTATTTCTCTTTTTTCAATAAAAAAAAAACTTAATTATTTATACTGTTCTGTCTTTTTTTTTTAATTTACCAGAAATCAAAAAAAATTTAAATTATATATATTTAAAATAAATAAAAATAAATTTTTAATTTCTTTATATAAATTAAAAAAAAAGTATAAATAATTTTTTTCTCTTTATTTTTTTATTTTATAAAATAATATGATTTACAACAATAAAAAAATACATGTAATATTAAAGAAAAAAAAATAAATCTATAATAATTTAATCTTTAAATTTTTTTTTTTTTCTTTATTATTTATTATTTATTGTTTTTCGAAAATTTTAATTTTAATTTATTTTATTTTTTAAAAGAAAAAAAAAATTTTTTTTATTTGTATTTTTTTTTTTTTTAATTATTACAAAATTTTATATTTAATTTATTATTTAAAAATTTTAATTAATATTAAAATTAATTATTAGATTTATGATTATATATTCATTATTTTATAATAATTAATAATTAGTCTTTTTTTTTATTATTTTATTGATTTATAATTAATAATTAAATAATTATAATTATAATAAAAGAAATCATTTATTTATATATTATAATTAAAATATAAATAATGATTTTAACAAGAAGTAAATAGCTTTAGCTATATATCTATAATTATTTATATAAGATTCTAATATAATAATTCTTATTATTAATTAATAAATTATAAATAATTCCATTATAAATATTTTTTTTTGTGTTTTATAATAATAGTTATTATTATTCATTATTATTCATTATTCATTATTATTATTATTATTATTATTATTATTATTATTATTATTATTATTATTATTATAGGTGAAAAGTGTAATTAATATTTATACTTTGGTTACATAAAAAATTCTAACATAATATATTACTTATAAAGTTTGTTTTATGCCACGTAATACAATGTTTCTATTCTGAGTGTAGCATTTCGGCAATGTACATGAAATTTTTTGCATTGACAGGTCCTTTACGCCACATTTCATATTTTAAATTTATATAAATATTTTTGACGCCACATTTATATAAAAATTTTTTAAGAGAGTTTATATACTAGTACTTGTATATTAAAACATTTCTTATTTATTTCATAATTTAAAGAATTATAAATATAAATTTTAAATTTCACTTAATATTTTATTTATTTCATAATTTAAAGAATTATAAATATAAATTTTAAATTTCACTTAATATTTTTTTTATTTCATAATTTAAAGAATTATAAATATAAATTTTAAATTTCACATAATATTTTATTTATTTCATAAGTTAAATAAAAAAAAAAAGAAATATTAATAAAAAGAAGATACCACTAATAAATTGGTTTCATAAATCAATAATAAATAAAATATTGATTTTAATAATATAATAAATTTTTTATTTATTTATTTTATAAGCCACAATATAATACATTTAAATAATACGTTTTTTTAATGCGCGATACATTTACGAAATACATTGCCGAAATGTACACTTCCCGTTTCTATTATATAACTATTATATAATTGTATACATTATTTATTATTAAATATAATATAATAAAATAATTTAAATTAATAAATAAATTTATAAATTAATACATATTATTATTATTTATGTATTATGTCAATTGCACAGTATATAGTTGATATGATAGTGCAATGACATATATTAATTTATTAATATAATACCTTTAACTATATACTTAATGACGTTGTATATTACCTTTACTAAAGTTTATATAACTTTAGTAAAGGTAATATATAAAGAATACCATAATAAATACATAATTATAATTTATACTTTTTATTTATTATTCTTTAAACTTTTTATTTACATTTATACTATATAATAAAATAATTATAAAATATAAGATATAAAATATAAATCAACCAACCATTTATATCATTGGATTATATTATATTATTTATTAAATATTAAATATTAAATATTAAACATAAATAAATTATATACAATTTAATTGGACATAATTAATTAATCAATAATTAATTATATTTAATATAATAATTTTATTTTATTTTATTTTATTTTATATAATTTTATTATATAACTGTTAAATAGTAAGAAAAGATATAGAAGAAAAAAAATAAAAAAAATAATAATTACCATATAATTTACTTAATAATATATATTTTATTTTATTTTATTTTATTTTATTTTATTTTATTTTATTTTATTTTTTTTTATTTTATTTTATTTTATTTTATTTTATTTTATTTTATTTTATTTTATTTTATTTTATTTTATTTTATTTTATTTTATTAATTTTATTATTTGTTCTTATAAATAATGATTAATATTATAATTTTTTGTATAGTAATTATTAATGAAGTATTTAACTTTGTTATACCACTGATCCATGAAGCTTAAATTATAATAATTTTTCCCTTATTCTCTACAATTATTTATTTAAAAAATACTTCTATTTTTTTGACAAATTTGTATTTAAAAAAAAAAAAAAAGAACATGAAAATTATTAATGAATACGATTATTTTATTTTACTTTGTTTTATTTGGAATTTTTAAATATTTATATATATATATTTATTAATAATTATTTATTATTATTAATTTATATATTCAATTATTGATATAAAATAATAAATAATTAATAATTTAAAAATTAGGACGTTTTATTAACTCAATATTAACTAATAGTAAAAATTTAAAAATTTATTTATTTATTATTCTTTTTTATTAAATTAATATAATGATTTAAAATAAATTATAAATATTTAAAAGGAAAAAAAAATAAGGAAAAAAAATTTTTTTTCTCTTTTTTTTTTTAAAAATTCTTAAAACCGAAGAAATGAATAATTTATTTAATTATTAAAATAATTTTCATTTTTTTTAAAAAAAAAAAAAATTCAATTAATTATTAAAATATTTTTCATTTTTTAAAAAAAATATACAACCTCAATAATTTAAAAAATAATCCTTATTATAATTATAGATATATAATTAATATTTATAAATATGTAATTATTTATAATATTTACAATAAATTATATTTAATTATATATATAAATTTAATAAGTAAATAACAAAATTATTAATTTTATTCTTAAAAATATTAATTTAATCTTATTTTAAATTCTTTAAAATTATCAGTAGCCAAAGTAAAATATTATATAAAACAGTAGATAATTTTTTTTCTTATTAATAATAATAAAAGGTATATATAAATATTAATTATTAATAAATTTATATTATAATAAAAAAAAGTTACATAATAAAAAAAAAAATAAATAACATGTTTATCTATATCTATATATATATATTAGCAAATACAATTCATATATTATTCTTTAAAAGTTTAAACTATATACAAGCAATATATTTTTTTATATAAACTATATACAAGCAATATTTTTTTTATTTACAACGCATCATACTCTTTTGTTTAATAACGATAATTTTTTTTGAAAAAAAAAAATCTAATTTCCTTATGAAATTTATTAAATAATTATTAATTATTTTAATAAAATCAATGCAAATTTAAATATTATTAATTATAATAATAAAAAAATAAATAATAAAAGTAACAAAATAAATTAAAAAGTCACTATTTAAAATCGAAACAGATAAAAAAATAAATCAACTTCCATTAATAACTAAATTATTTTTAATTTTTATAATTAATATAACAACACAACAGAAAATAAATAATTCATTCAACATTTATTATTCTGATAATTAAATTATATCATTCTAATAATATTTAAAGAAGAATTATATATAATTAAAAGGATAAGTAAGTATATATATATATTTTATTTATTTATTTATTTATTTATTTATTTATTTATTTATTTATTTATTTATTTATTTATTTATTTATTTATTTATTTATTTATTTATTTATTTATTTATTTATTTATTTATTTATTTAACTCTTTTTTATAGTTATATAACCAAAACCAGAAATACTATCAAAATTATATATATATTAATTAAATATATATATAATTAATATAAACTCAAAAAAGAAAGAAGAAAGAAAGAAAGAAAGAAAATAAAAGGAAAAAAGAAAAAAGAAGAAAAAATACATATATTTTAATTTCAAATTTAAAATTAAAATCAAAAAAAAAAAAAATAAATAAATAAATAAATAAATTAAACAATAATAAATACCAAAAAACAAAAATAAAAATAATAAAAATTTCATTAAAAACTAAAATATAAATAAAAAAATTAAAAAAAAAAAAAAAATAAATAAATAAATAAATAAATAATAAAAAAATAAAAATAAAAAATACGTATTAATTATACAAGTATTAATGAAAATCATCGTACATAATAATAAATGATACAAGTATAATTAAAAGAAAAAAAAAAAAAAAAAAGCAAAAAGAAAAGTTATTACTTAATAATTTTTTATAAGTTTATATATATAATATCTATTATATTCAATTTTTTTATACAACAGTTAATAATATAATATAATATAATATAATATAAAATGAGTTCAAGTAGTAATTCCCCATATAATAGTCAAAATATATATAATGGAATAGAAGATGAAGATGAAATAGGTTTATTAAATAATGTTTTAAATAATGATAATGATGAAGATGCATATTCAAATGGTTTTGATTTTGAAATACATAGTATACCCTTATCTTTATCTCAAGTTAAACAATCAACTCAAGAAGTAGAACGTCATGTTACACTTTTCCAGGGTGTTAATCTTATTATAGGACTTATGATTGGTAGTGGTATTTTTGCTTCACCTGGACCAGTTTTACAATATTCTGGAAGTATTGGTGCATCTTTATTAATATGGCTTCTTGCTGGTCTTTTAGCTTTAACAGGTGCTTTATGTTATGCTGAATTAGGTACAATGATACCAGCTTCAGGTGGTGAACATCCATATCTTGCATTAGCTTATGGAAAAATGGTTTCCTTTTTATTTAGTTGGACTGCTATTTTAGTACAAAAACCTGGTTCACTTTCAATTATATGTGTTGTTTTTGCTGATTATTTATGTAAAATTATTTCTAGTGATGAAGAAGTTAGTAATTCAAAATCAAAAATAGTAGCAGTATCATGTTTAATCGTTCTTACTATAATAAATTGTTTAAGTTCAAAATTAAGTAGATGGATACAAAATATTTTCACCATGTTAAAATTAGTAGCATTATCCGTTATTGGTATTATTGGTTTTATAATATTAATTACTGGTCCATTAACGGATAATTTCAATGATATTTTTAAAGGATCATCAAAAAATCCTGGTAGTTATGCTTTAGCTTTATATTCTGCGTTATGGGCTTATGATGGATGGTAATATATATATATATTAAGTTATTATTTATTATTATTATATATATTATTATTATAATTATTATTTATAATAATTTTTAATTATAATTACTAAATAAATATATTATAATATTTTATTTTATTATTATATAATTAATTAATTAATAATAACATAATGGTAATAATAATTAATATATTAAATATATATTATGATATCATATTTGTAAATATTAATTTAGGAATAATTTAAATTTAGTTACTGGAGAACTTAAAAATCCAAAAAAGAATTTACCAAAAGCTTTAAAAATTGGATGTTTCTCAGTTATTGCATCATATATTATTGCAAACGTTGCCTATTATGCAGTTCTTGCTGCTGATGTTGCAAAAACATCAAAAACTATTGTTTCTGTAAATATATATAATTTTTTTTATTTACTTATTTATTTATTTATTTATTTATTTATTTATTTATTTTCCTTTAGAATATATTTTAGTTTTTTTAGTATAAAATATTTTAATTTATTTCTTTATATTAATATATTCTTTTTAATTATATTATTATTAATGAATTAAGGATTTTGGTACAACTCTTTTTGGTCCATTTGTAGGTCATATTCTTATATTGACTGTTATTTTAAGTACATTTGGTGCTGCAAATGCTTCTATGTATACTGGTTCAAGATTAATTCAAGTTACTGCTTCACAAGGACAATTACCAAAAACATTTTCAAAAATATCATCAAATTTTGAAACCCCAATCAATGCTTCAATTTTACAAACATTTATATCTATTTTTTATGTTTTAACTGGATCATATAATACATTAGTTAATTTATATTCTACTTCAACATGGATTTTCTATGGACTTTGTGTATTAGGTCTTATGATATTAAGATTTACTCAACCACATATGGAAAGACCTTATCGTGTATGGTTTACAACTCCATTAATTTTTGTTAGTGTTGTCATATTTTTAGTATTCTTTAGTTTTATGGATGCTACAGTTGAATCAGTATTAGGTATATTGTTTGTAATTACAGGTATTCCAGTTTATATAATGATGGAAAAGAAAATATTTAGAAAAGGTAAATTAGAAATATTTAAATTATTATTATTATTATTATTAAATTATAATTTATTATAAATCTACAAATAAATCTAATAAAAATAATATAATTTTTCTTCTATATTATTATTTCCTAAAAAGGTATCGATTACATTAAAATGAAATGGCAATCTAGAGATTATCAATTACAACAAGGAGAATTTATGCAAATGACTGAATTTAATAGATAATTTTTTTAAATAATATATATTTATATAAAGTAAAAGAAAAAAAAAAAAAAAAAAAAAAAAAAAGAAAAATAAAAAATAATAGCAATACTTCCATTATGAGTGAAAAGAATGAAATATATATATCTTTTTTTAATATTATAGAAATACTAATGTGTGAAAGGGGAAAATATCTTCATTTTATTTAAAAAAAAAAAAATAAAACTTTTTATATATTTATTTATTAATTTTTTTTATATATATATTAATTAAATTGTTAAAAATAATTAATTAATATCTTTTTATCTGATAACTGAATTCTTAAATATTTATATAAATAGAAAAAATATATTATTAAAAACATTTCTATAAAAACAGTTAAAAAAAATAAAATAAAATAATTAAATAAATAATTTAAATTTTTTTAATAAAATAAAAATAATTAAATATAATAAAAAAATAATATTTTTTTTAATAAAAAAAAACTAAAAATATATATATAATAATATATATTTTTTTTTATTATATATAATGTTTGCTTTTTATTTTTTTAATGGTTGATATATATTCAAAATCTAATCCTAATTAAAAATTATAATTTATATTTATTTATCAAGATTAGTTTGAATTTAATTTTTTTTTTTTTTTTTAATAATTTTTATAATATATATGATTAATAATTTTTTCAGAAAAAAAAAAGTTATTAAAATATATAATGATTATATCTTAATTTTTCCTCAAAAATTAAGATAATGAGCGAATTTACTTTTGTTCAATACAATGAAATAACCAAATAAATTTATTCAAGCATTATATCATAAATAATAATTTGTTTTGTGTGTTATATTAAATTTACTTTTTATAAAGGCTTTATTATACTATATTTAATTTACATCAGTAGATAACACAACATTAATAAACATATTATATTAATATTAAATTTGAATTATATTAACATTATTATCTATAAAATTATTAAGAATTAATTGTTATTTCTATGATATATATATTAATTTTTTTTTTTTTAATAGTATTCTTTAAATTGGCTAATACTAACACTTTAATTAAAAATCTTTTTAGTATTATAAAGCAAATAAAATAAATATAATTATTATATGTTTTGCCACTAATGTAATATTACATTAACACAAAAATTAATATATCCATAACCGTAATATTGTTAAAGAAAAAAAAAAAAAAAGATAGTAAAAATGAAAAAAGTTTATATAAAAAACACTTTTTTTTATACTTTTTTTATTTTATTAAATCTTAAATAATTTTTTTTTTTTAATAATACATAGAAATATTTAATAGATTTTAATTATATATATTAAATATCTATAAATTTTTTTTAATATTTGCGTTTCTTAAATTAATATTTTATTGTTATTTTTGATTTTAAATTTTTTTAATACATAAAAATAAATATATAATAGATATTGATATTAATATATTTAAAATGAAAAAAAAAGAGGATATTATATATATTTGATAATTTATATTTATATGATAATTAGATGATTTTTTTTTTTTTAAATTATTAATAAGTGAATAATTTAATATTTATATATATATTGAATATTAATTATATAGATATTTGATATAATATATATTAATATTAATATTTATATATATATTAATTATTGATTTTTAAATTATTATTTATTATTATTATTATTATTATTATTACTGTTTTATTTTGTTTTTACTTTTCTTTAATTTTAATTTTAATTTTAATTTTAATTTCATTTATTTATTTATTTTTTTAACTATTGTTTTATTTAATGGTCATTACTATCGTTATTAGTAATTTGTAGTTTTGCAAAATTAATAAATACTTGTTCTAAGGTAGTTTGGCTAAAACTATAATCCGTAATAAGTCCAGATTCTTTACATTTTTCCATAATATCAAATATTCTACCAATACCTTCTTTTATAATAATTTCATAATTGGTACGATCAAAAGATTTTTCTTCCTTTTTATATTCAGTACCTAAAAGATTACCTTCTTCAATAATCTTTTGATGGAAGGTATTGATATTATTAGATTGAACTTCTAAATTATAGGTATTACCATATTTCATTTTAATATGTTCTGGTGAACCAATACAAATAAGTCTTCCATTAATTAAAATACCAATACGATCACAAAGATTTTCAGCTTCTTCCATAGAGTGAGTGGTCATAATAATAGCAGAATTATTATCTTTTTTAGTTTCTTTAATAATATTCCAAACATATCTTCTAGTAGATGGATCCATACCTGCAGTAGGTTCATCTAATAAGATTTGATTTGGATAACCAGAAATAGCCATTAATAAACATAATTTACGTTTAGTACCACCACTTAATTTTGAAGCTCTTTTATTTTGATGTTCTTCTAAATTACAACATTTTATATATTGAGTAGCATAATCTTTTGCTTTATCTTCTGGGAAACCACGAATTCTTAAAAAGAATTCAATATGTTCACGAATAGTTAATTCCTTCCAAAAAGTATCATTTTGTGGACAATAACCAAGTGAAATTTCATTTAATCTAGCAATATGAGATTCTGTACCATCATAATAGATTTTTCCAGTAGTTTGTGGTATTGTTGAAGTTACCATATTTAAGGTCGTTGATTTACCAGCACCATTTGGACCTAATAATCCGAAACATTCATGTTTATTAATACCAAAAGAAACATCTTCAACGGCAGTTTTCACATAATTGTTTCTTCCATATTTAGATTTATGAATTTCACCATATTGATATTCTTCATTTCTTTCATTAATTAATTTCTTTTCTTTTGCATCTTTAACGTTAACCTTATATTCCTTACTAATTTGTAAAGTACTAATTGGGAATTTATCATAATTATTTACAACATTTAAAAATTCTTTATAGACATCATCATCACCATTTTTAATAATGTTTTCATTCTTTTCACGAATTGCTTCATCTTGAACATGAATATCTTTAGCATTAGTTTGATTTATCATAGTATCCAATCTTAAAAGAATTAAGAAATAAATAACAATGGCTATAGCTAAAGTAATTAATAATGGAGTGATACCTGAATTAAATCTTAATAATAAATTTAAACCTGAGTCAATTTTAAGAACTTTTAAATAGAAATTAATTGTGAAAAGAGCATTCAAAATACCCATAATAGCATAAGGTGGGTTTATTAAAGTAATAATGATTTCAAAAATAATAGCTGGGGTTGAAAATATTTTATTTGGATCGTATGAAACATTAGCAGCATTGATAATTGAAAATACAGTAACACCAATATAAGATGGAAGAATATTAAATAATTGCATGAATGAATTGGCTGTAGTTTCTTTATTGAAGGCAAAACTTATGACATATTGATAAAATATTGTACATACGGTCCATAAAAGAATAGTTATAATAATAATACCTATTATTTTGATATCAAGAAATTGATCAGGTTCAAATATAATACCAACTATAATAACAAGAATACAAGAAATAATAAAGAGTGGTGTATCTGTACAAAGAGCTGATATCCAATAGTTTATTCTTGAAACACCATTTAATTGAAGTTGTTGAAGTAATTGATTAGCTCTTTCTCTGACAATTAATGGACCATACATAGAACAACCTACAAGTAATGCAGCACCTAAATAGATACCAATAAGAAGACTAGTAACTGTAACAAAAGTATAATTACCGTAAGAGAAAGGATGTGATTTTAATGTAATTCTTTCATTTATATTTTTAGAAGCAAGAATAGAATTAGATAAGGCATTCATTGTTACCGGTAAAGCATGAGTCATAGAATCATTATAATGAATATTAAAATTATATTCATTATTGACAAGACTACCTGAAACTGAAGAAATATAATAAGGTTCTTGGCCTATGGTTTTACTAATATTGTTTAATTCTTGATCATTATATTCAGTTATATTACCTCCATTAATAAAATTGCTATAAATATTAGTCGAAAAGTTTGGAATATTTAAATTATTAACATTCCAAATGACATCACTATCATATAAACTTGATGATATTTCTTTAGATTTAAACTCAACTAATTGATATTGATTCATGACTTTAATTATAGCAAAAGTTATTACAGCAATAAAAATAGGTGTTATAAAAACACTAGCAGCAAAAGTTTTATTATGGAAGAAAATTTTTAATCTGAATTTTATTATTGTCATAATTTTTTTCAAATTTGATATTTTTTCAATGCTATCTAATTTTGGTAATGATTCGTGAGTATTAATAACAAAATCATTATTATTAATATTATTATCTCTTGATTCTTCAGAATCATCTTCCAAACGAATAAATAATTCTTCTAATGTTGGCATAGATAAAGCATAATTTTTAATAAGATTATTTTCTCCACGATAAGCTTCCAATTCATCAAATAATTTTGAAAATTGTGATGTAGACGAAATAGGTAATTTCCAAGTTCTCATTTCAATATTTGAATCTTTAAGTTGTTTTTCTTCATCAGGAATATTAATTTGACTTTCAGGTATATACTTATGAATAATATTATTAACTTCATTACAAGAATTACTTTCAACATCAAGACTATATTGCATATTAAAATGATTTTTTAAATAAAGACTAGAACCTAAACAACGAATTTTACCGTGACTTAAAATAAGTTTACGATCAGCAAGAATATCTGCTTCATCCATATAATGTGTAGTTAAGAAAATAACTCTTCCTTTCTTTTTATTTAATAAAAGATCCCAAACTTTTCTTCTTGATAAAGGATCAAGACCTGTAGTAGGTTCATCTAAAAATATATATTTTGGATTACCAATAATAGCAATAGCAATACATAATTTTCTCTTTTGACCTCCACTAAGAGCTCTTACTTTATCATTTCTTTTATGTTCTAAATCTACTTCCTTTAAGATTTCATCTATATCAACACTTACATTTTTAATTGAAGCAAAAATATTAATATGATTTTCAACAGTAAGATCATCAAAAAGAATATTTGCTTGAGAACAAACACCTAATTATTATTTAAAAAAAATATAATATTTTAAATAGTAATGTTATTATTAAATGAATATATATAATTTATAATAAATATAATTAATTTATAATTTATAATTTTTTTATATTATATTATATTTGAATTTATATATATATAATATACTAATATATAAAATAAAAATAAAGAAAATTATTATTTTTATTATTTACCAAACTCTCTGCGAATCTTTGTGATATTAGAATTAAAATCAGTACCATCGTAATAGACATTACCTTCAGAGGCTTTAAGTAAACCAATCATAATTTGAATTAATGTAGTCTTACCAGCTCCATTATGACCTAAAATAGCAAAAATTTCATCTTTATAAACTTTAAATGAAACATGATTAACAGCCAAGAAAGATTCTTTTGGGTTTGAATTTTTTGATTTAAAAATTTTTGACATGATATTCTTATTTTGATCATCTTCTTTAACTTCATTTTCAGAAGTTTCTCTTTCAAATTCTTTGGATATATTTGAAATTTCAACAAGACATTTTTCATTTTGTCTCATATCTTTTTCAATATCATGTTCAAAAATGTTACTTTGGTCAGTAAGAACAGACATTCTTGATTTTCTTTTAATATTGAAATTTGAATATTCATCAAAGAAATATTCGAAAATAACAGCTAAACCAAAATAAAGTATATTATTAATTAATAAAATTAACATATATAAACCAACATCCGAATCAAATAAATTACTAAAACCAATATTTATTCTTTTGTCATCATATGAACTAACTTCTTCCATAGCAAGACCCATAGTTACAGGTGAAAAGAAGATAGAACATATTATTTTTGTACTTTTATTTAAATAGGATATACCCAAGTATACCATACAAACTAAAGAAACAACACAACCAACAAATGAAGTAGCTGTTTTTGTTTTCTTAAAGAAAACAGAAACTACAAAACCAATACCGCAATTAGATAAACCATATAATAAAATAAGTATGAAAAGTAATACTGGATTAATATAGGAATATGATTTTGTAACGTATAAGAAAAGGGCAACCAAAATGGAAGTTATAGTGATAATTATTAAATATACAATTTCCCATGATAACCAGAAGATCGATGGATGAACTCCAGACATAAGCATACCTTCTTTAATTTTCTTTTCTTTTTCATCAACTAAAAATGTTACAATGACTAAAATATGTACTAAAAATAAAAAGTTCATATAAAGTGAAAATAGTTTCGGTCCTAATGCGCTTTGTTGTGAGTAATAAATTGGTGGTTTACTCATATTACCAACATCAGTATTAATAGTAATGGAAGAATTTGTTTTTAAACTAATAATTGATGAATCGATAAGTGATTGAAGATATGAAAATTTAGTTAAATATTTTAATGACTCTGGACTTTCTGCTCTTGATTTACCGTAATTATCAATTGGAGTAGATTCAGGATCTGGTACTTCAGTACCATTTATTCTTAGAGTATATGTTAATAAATCTTTTTCAAATATAATAGCAGCAGCAAGATCAGTATTTTTATCATAATAGTCGTTTAATTCTTTTTCATTTTTAAAAGAAATTGCTTTGTAATTATTTGTATTAAAAACAGATCCACTCATAATTTTATTAATTATTTCATCGTTGCTATCATCAGGTAATACAAAACCTATAGAATTTTGAATAGGATTTGTAACAAATAAATTTGAAAGGTTACCTAAATCTTTTGAATCTTCAGCTGGATATAATTTTGTTTTTGATGATAACCTTATACCATCTATAGTAAAATGAAAAAAAAAAAAAAAAAATAAAAAAAAATTAAAATCAATATATTATAATTAATAATAAAATTGAAATATATTATTATATTTTATGCATATTAATTCTATTTTGCTTTTTTTAATATAGAAATAAACTTATACTTACAAAGAATTGCTATTAAATATAAGGGTATAAAAATTTCTTGGAGAGTATTGCTGACATTACTTTTTTTTAAAAGGATATTTCTATAAGTTACCCCTTTTAATTGATTAAAAAAAGACCCATTTTAATTAATTTTTTTTTTTTTAAAAAAAAAAAAAACTAGAAAATTAATATGAATTAATATGAATATCAAACAAGAATTATTTTAAAATAATTATTAATAACTTTTCTTAATATAATTTTTATTATAAATACAAATAATAAAAAATATTTAAAATAGTTATTATTTTATTGTAAAAAAATGAAATTAA
>MCFG01000092.1:27500-32500 GCA_002104895.1 Anaeromyces robustus | reverse complement strand
CAATAATGTAAATGCCAATGTCGAGAAACCTTTATTAAATTCAAAAAAAGTTGGTTTATCGATTAAAAATTTGAGTTCTTTCGATATTATTAAATTTATTATCGTTTCAACTGTTACTTTTATATTACCTAGACTTCTTTGGGAATTTTATTATAAAAATTTCGATCCTCAGAATCCACCATTAAGAAAGTTTTTATTATTTTTAAGTGGTAAAAATCCACAGCAACAACAACAACAACAACAGCAACAACAGGAACAATTACAATCAAGAAATCAAAGAAAGAAAAATTCTTCAGGAGGAGAAGTTAAAAAATTTGAAATTAAACCAACTTTTCAACCTAAAAAAGAATCAGGAATAATTTTTGATGATAGTAGAATGAAAAAACCATCAATGTCTGTTTCACAAAATCGTTTTAATTCAAATGATACACTTAATGAAATAGAAGAAGATAATATGATTTTATCAAGTGTAAATAATGAAAATAAACCATTATTACGACAAGAACCAATGAATTATAATAAAGGAAAAGAATTAAGTGTTTCTAGAGGCATTACAGAAGAAGATACTAACATTAGTATTAAAACTTTAATGTCAAATATTACTAATTCTTTAATTCCATTACAAGATAATAGTTCAGAAAATAGTACAGAATATGTTTTAAGTAAATATAGAGGTATTATAAATGATTGTGAAGAAATGGTTAATAATTTTATATTAAGTGATGCACTTTCAAAATCTGAACTTTATACACTTCTTGAACCATTAAATAATTCTATTAATAAAACCGAAAACTTTTTCTTAACAAATAGAAATTTAACAATTGTTATTGTTGGTAGAAGAGCTCAAGGTAAAAGTAAACTTATTGATGCTGTTTTTAGAGAAGAATGTATACTTGTTGATGAAAAAGTCACTAATAACCTTTCTGTAAGTATATCAATTTTATATTTTAATATATGTAATTATATAATTGAATTATTATTATTAAGAAGAAGAAAAAATTATAATAAAAATTTTTATTCATTTATTTTCTCATAAATATTATCAATATTATAAATATTATGTAATATTATTAATATTAATATTAATATTATTTTTATTTTTATTTTTATTTATATCTATCTATTTATTTATTTATTTATATATATATTTATATATATATATTTATTTATTTTTAATAAATAATATTTTATTTTTTTGATTATATTTATTTATTTTATTTATTTATATTCATTAATTTATTTTAATAATATTTATTTAAACAATAAGAAATATATATTTAAAATACCAAATGGTCAAATGATTGAAGTATATGAATTAGCATCTCTTGATAATGAAAAAATTCCAGTTATGGGCAACAATTATATTTTAGAAGCAGCAAGTCAAATATTATCTAATTCAATAATTCCAGATTTAATTTTATATGTTTGTAAAGCTAATAGTGTATCAAACATTATATTTAATGATATCAATATTTTACATGAACTTAAGGAATGTATTCAATCATGTTCATTATTAATGATTAATGTTCCTATTATACCAATAGTTACTCATGTTGATGAAGTTTATCCAACAGATATCATTAGTCCAGAAGATTATGATGAAGAAAAAATAGAAAATATTCAAAAAATTTCTGAAATTGTTATGAATAGTATGAAAGATGAAATTGAATTAAAAACTCTTGATATTTTCCCAGTTTCTTGTAAATATTTTTATAAACCAAATTCTAATCAAATTAATCCAAGACGTGACTATAGATATAATACAAATACTCTTTTAAGATATATTATTGAAAATATTCATTATTTAAAACCTTCTTCTCTTACAAATCATTATCATTTTGCTACTAAGTTAGTGATGACATTTTCCGTAATTAATAAAAGATTAGCAAATGCTACTTATTATTCATCATCAAATTCTACTTCACCTTTATCAAGTCAAAATAATTCATTAATGCAACTTGAAAATGTTAATAGTAGTAGTACTAAAAAAGCAGCTGCTAAAGTTTCAAAATATTATAAAAAATTTAATTTAGATAAATATGTTATTATATTCTATATGGTTATTATTATTGCATTAGAGTGTTCACAATTTAAACAACGTAATGAATCCTTTTCATCTACGACAAATCCTACAATAAATAAGACATCTCTTTACAAATTACTTATAAATAATATCAATGCTAGTGTAGATTCTATTAGTATTAATAAAATGCCAAATTTAAATAAAATAGAACAAGATTTTATTGAATCTTTCCTTGAATTTTGGAAAGTGATTGGTTTTAAAGAGATAGGAAAAATGTCACTTTTTCAATTTTCGGAAGCTATGCTTAATAAGAAATTCCCAATGTTAGGCGATCTTTGTAATAATAGTATTAATCTTATTTTAAAAATTGTAACAGGTGAAGGATTTGATTATGATGATGTTACTTTAAAAATTGGTTTTTCTGCTATTCAATGGTTTATTTTTGGAAAACAAAAGAAGAAGGAATTAATTCAACTTATGGAAAAAAATAATCAATATTAAATTAATAATATGTAAACATTTGAATAATGATAATTAATAATAATGATAGTAATAAATAATAGTAATAATATAATAGTGATAATAAATAAATAAATAAATAAATAAACAAATATTGTAACTTTAAATAATTTTTTATTTTATTTTATATTATTTATTTATATTTTTTTTTATTTAATAAATAAATAAATAAATAAATAAATAAATAAATAAATAAATAAATAAATAAATAAATAAATAAATAAATAACTAAATAAATAAAAAGACAAAACTAAAGTAAGCAAGAAATTAAACAAATAAACGAAAGAAAAAAAAAAAAATAAAATAAAACAAATAAAAATTTTAAAAAATAAAAGATTGATATATATACCATAAAAAAACATAATTATTTATTCAATATTATAATATAATTCATGGAAAAACTTAATAATAATATCTAAAATATTTTTATAAAAAATTATAATGATTCTCTATTAAATTGATTGAATAATATAATATTGTGAATAATAAGATTAATGATGTATGTAACTTTATTTTATTTTATTTTTTTTATTTTAAGTTACTTTATTATATTTTTTTATTTTATATTATTTTATTTATACATTGTAGTTCTCATAATTGTTATATATATTAATATTATTATAATTAAAAGAATTTCTTAAAAGAAAAGTTAAATAATAATACATTATTTTGAAAAATTTTAACATGTTGTTAATATTATTCATATATATATATATTTTTTCGTATAATATTATATATAATAAATTGTAAATAATAAATTTTATATGTATAATTATTATTTTATTTTATTTTTTTTTTAATTACTTCAATTTAATTAGTAAATAATTGGGGTGACAATTTTCATAAAAACATTTATATAATTATAATTTGTTTTTTCTTTAAAAATAATAAAATTGACAAATTTAAAGTTTTTAAAATAATGATTTTAATTTATATCTTTAAATCAATAATTCTTTTTCATGAACTTCATTAAAAACCATACTATAAAAATTTGCATATTATATTTATTCGTTAATAATTAATTATATCTTAATTATTTACCTATTAGAGGAATTATTTATAAACATATTTTGAATAATATTATAGTAAAAGATGAAAATGATAAAAATAAAGAAAGTAAAAACAATAATGAAAATGAAAATGAAGAAGAAAAAGAAAAAGAAAGAGAAAAAGTTAAGCAAGAAAAAAAAGAAATGGAGTTAGATGAAAATAATAAAAAGGGAAGTTTTGAAAATATAGATCAAGAGGACAAAGAAAAAGAATTAATGAGAGAATTAAAAAAAGAAAGAGAAAAAGCAAGAGAGTTAGAAAAAAAATTAGAGATAGAAAAGAAAAGAGCAAAAGAAATAGAAAGAGAATTGGAAGCTTTAAAGAATAATAACTTTATTATTTAGACAATATTCATAACATTCTAAATTTTATTTATTATCCAACAAAATAATAGGAAAATAGGTAATTGTATATATTTATATTAATAAAAAATATTTATAATAACGCCAATTTTTTTTTTTTTTATATTTTTATTAATTTAAAACTTTATTTGGTATATAAAATATGTTACAAATTAAAATCATTATTAATTATTATAAAAATTGTAATTAATAATAAAAATAAGTAAAAGAAAGAAAACAATTAAATATATATGCTATTATAATTTTTTTTTAATTATAAATTAATAAAAAGCAAATGATATTTTTAATTGATGTTTCTTTTTAATGAATAAAGTATATTTATTTTATTAATACTAATAATTAATAATGATAATAATAATA
This sequence comes from Anaeromyces robustus, assembly GCA_002104895.1. Lineage (NCBI taxonomy): Eukaryota > Fungi > Neocallimastigomycota > Neocallimastigomycetes > Neocallimastigales > Neocallimastigaceae > Anaeromyces > Anaeromyces robustus. Next base: position 28,186 of record MCFG01000092.1, on the reverse strand, counting down.
AAATGACATTACAGAAAAATAAAAATATTCAATTTTATTCTGTTATTTTAATTTTTTAGTTAATTTTTTAAATAAGAGTTTTAATAATATATACTATCAATGCCAAATCATTTTATAATAGTAGATAATAATAATAATAATAATGATAATGATGATAATGATGATTTACTGTATTCGTATAATGAATCAAAAAATTATAAAACCTATTTAAGAAATCAGAAAACGACTATACACCATTATAAAGATACATTTATTAATAAATACTATAATGAAAATTTAAATGATCTATTAAATAATTATTTTACTCCTTTTTCATCTGATATATTACAATATACAGCAATACCAATAGATTCTAAACATATAGAATCAAACATTCTTCCAACAACTTCTGGTATAGTACATTCTTCTTCTCTCAATATAATTGAAAATGTAGGAGAAAAAGAAGTAAATGAAGAAAGTAAAAATTCAACTATTTTTTTACCATCAAATATAGTAAATTTAATGAATGGTATTAATAATACTATAAGTGAAAGAATAAATACAATTAAAAATAGAAATGAAGAATTGAATAAAGAAATTTATGAAAAAGTTCTAACATTTAGAAATAATAGACATGAATTATTAATGAATTTAAAATCTCGATATGAAAGTATAAGTAATCTTTATAATAATAATAATAATAGTAA
>MCFG01000092.1:0-20000 GCA_002104895.1 Anaeromyces robustus | reverse complement strand
ATATATATTAATATATAATATATAATATTAAATATATAATATAAAATATATAAAAAATATAAAATATAATATATAAAAAATATAAAATATATAATATATTAATATATTGTTAAAAAGTACTTCTGTTATTTTTTATTATATTAATTAATTAAGTAATTAACCATCTTAATGATTTTTAAAACATTAAATATTTTCCATTTAATATAAAAAACAATATATAAAAACAACAACAACAACAATTTTTAATTAAATATTTCTTTTTAAATTTTTATCATTTTTATAGTGTTTGATTATTAATAAATCTTTTAGTATTATAGTAGTACTACATTTAGTATTATTATCAATTTTATTTATGTTTGTAATAATGAATAATAATATATAATAAATAATAATAATGAATAATAATAATAAATAATAAAAATAGAATACTAATAAAATAATAATAATATTATATTAATAAATATATTAATAAATATATTAAATGAACAAAAAAAAACATTAAATATACAGAAAATCTACTAATTAAGAATTAAAACTATAATTATTATTATTATCTGTTTTTTACTTTTTTGTTTTAATATTTAGTCAATTATTTATTTAGTTGATTTGACATAATTAATATAACTAATATAAGTATAAGAAAGAAAAAAGAAGAAAATTTAATATAATAATAATAATAGTAATAATACAAATATTAATTATATTATTTTTGTAATTGAAACAAATATATTTTTGCTTTTTTTTTTTTTTTTTTTTTATTTAATAATTTATTTGCCAATAATAATAATTAAATTGAAAAAAAAAAAAAAAAAGAATAATAATAATTAAATTGAAAAAAAAAAAAAAGAATAATAATTAAACTTGCATCATATTTACAAATTCAGTAAAAACTTTATATATATTTATATGGATAGGACTTTAAAAATTGATATAACATTATATTATTATCAATTATTAAAAATAATGTTATTAAAATTTATCGTATATATTTATATAGATAAATAAATATTATTATTTTTTTATAATAATTTATTATTATAATTATTATTAGACATTTTAAATTATAATTAATAAAGATATTATATAATTATTATTAATATAATAACTTTATAATTAAAAATTTATGAAAATTAAAATTATATCATTCATATAATTTTATGTTTTCATTATTTTATAATTAGAGATTAATAAAAATAACTATTTTATTTATTATGTCTATTTATTTTTGAATATTTATTATATTTTGAAGTTGTTTTTTGATATTTGTGAATTAAGATATTTTATAATTTTAATATAATAAATAAAAAACACACATTAAAGATATAACTTAGAATATATATATATATAGTTTTAAGAAAATTCAATTACTTATAAATATTTAGGAATTCAAATAAAATAATACAATAAAGAAAAACAATACAATAGGGATAGAAAATATTGTCGCTATATTTGTTTTTATTTTATTTTTATTTTTATTTTTATCTTTATTTTTATTAAAATAATTTTTTTCCATTAAATTATAAATATATAAAAATAAATTGTTATGTCATATGTTTTAACTGTTATTCCTTATTGTAAAATTTAATTATTCATGGTTAAATTTGTTAAACCTTTAATAAAATTTTACCGATATGTATGAAAATGTATGAACAAAATATTATAATTTTAAATTCATGATTTATAAGATACAAATAATAAACTGATAATAAAGATTATAATATTTATTAAAATTTTTTAAATTAATAGTATCTTGAATATTAATAAATAGTATTTAATTTATAAAAAGTTTAATATATACACTTTTTTAATTTTTAAAAATTATATATAAATATATAGTTTATATATAATATATTTTTTTATATACAATATAGTGTATTTATTTATTTTTATATACCAATAACAATATAATAACAACAGTAATAATTATATTAATAATAATAGAAAGACAACCTATAATCTAAGAATTTGAAATCTATTAAGTAATATAGAAAATTTCATTTAAATTTATATATATAGATATAAATAACATTTAATATATTAATCTGTCTTATATAAATTAAAATAAAAATATTCTTGTAAAATATTGACAATTATAGAAAAATAAATATTCAAAAAAAAAAAAAAAAAAAAATTTATTATTTTTTTAAATTTTATTTAAAATTAATTCGAAACATTGTTAAAATCAAAATAATCATTTTAAAATATAATAGATATATATATATGATAAAATATTTTTTATTTATTTAAAGAGAGAGAAAAAAAAAAATAAATTTCTTTTAAATACAATTTTTTTATATATTTACATGAAGAAGACTGTTTATAACAGTTAAAATTCTACTGTACTGTGTCGAATTTTATAAATTCTTTACTTTTTCTTTCATTCATTCATTCTACTTTTTTTTTTTTATTCTGTTTTGGATATTCAAAACAATAGATTAAAATAATTTATAATTTAACTTTTCATATCACACATTACTATTATATAAAAAAGTATGTTACTATTTTATTGTTAAAACGAGCATATATATTTTTATAAAATTATATTTATATATTTATATATTTATATATTTATAAATTTATATATTTTAATTATATTTTTATTTATTATTATTTTTTTTTAATTTTTTTTTTAATTATTTGAATAGAAATGTTTGTTGGGTCTTCGTCAAGTCTCAATAATAAATTTTATAAAGACGATATTAATAAATCTCCACCTAAAATTCATCATTATCGAATAAAAGATAAAACCGAGGTAGAAAATAAATATAAATTTGGAAGGAAACTTGGAGAGTATGAATTTTTATAATTTAATTTTTTTTTTTTTTTTTTTTTTAGAAACAAATTGAGTACAAAAGATATTTAATATATATAAAAAAGAAATATTATTTAAAATATATTAAAAAATTTAATATATTTTAAATAAAAATTTTTTTCTTACTATTTAAGTATTTATTAAATTTTTTTATTATTTATATATATATTTTTTGATATTATTACGTAATATTAGAGGAGCATTTGGAACAGTAAATATTGTTGAAGATAAAATTTCACATTTAACATGGGCATGTAAAGTAGTTAATAAAACAAAAGGTTCAGTATCATCTTTTGAGCAATTACAACAAGAAATTAATATAATGAAACAATTGAATCATCCATATGTTGTAAAATTACACGAGGTTTATGAAACACCAAAAAAAATATATATTATTATGGAAAAGTAATGTTTTATAATATTACAAGTTTATATATATATATATATATATAAAGCAAAATATTTAATATTTAATTAATTTAATTAATATTCATGATAAAATAGTTATGATGGTGGAGAATTAGTATCAAAGATAAGAGAAAAAAGTTATTGTTCAGAAGATGATGTAAGAATTATTATATCAAGATTAGCAGACGCAGTTGGTATATATATTATTTAAAAATATTTCTAGAAGATAATAAAGCTTTTTCTTTAAACATTTTTAAATAATTAAATAGATAAAAAATAAATGAATAAATGAATAATAAATAAATAAATAAATAAATAAATAAATAAATAAATATATAAATAAATATTTATTTATTGTTTTTTTCTTTTTCTAATTTTAATAATTTAATATAGCATATCTTCATGAACAAGGTATTGTCCATCGAGATTTAAAGGTATTAAATAAATTATATTTTTTTTAGTATATTAAATATAAATTTTTAATATATTAAATATAATTTAATTTTTACGAATATTGTAATGAAAAGCCGGAAAATATATTATTATCTACTGAAGATCCAGAAGATATATATAATATAAAAGTAATGGATTTTGGTTTAGCAACATGTAAAGATTCTAGTACAATGATAGAAAATATATGTGGAACACCATTTTATATGGGTAATTGTTTTTATGTGATTCGTAAAATAATAATAATAATAATAATAATAATAATAATAATAATAATAATAATAATAATAATAATAATAATAATAATAATAATAATAATAATAATAGTAATATAATAATAGTAAATAGTAATAATAAAAATCTAAACGATATTTAGAATTAATATTTAGAATTAATAAATCATGAGAATAACAGAAAAAGTAATTATAAAATTATTAATTATACTATATTTTTTTATAATAGCACCGGAAGTAGTAGATAACTTAGGTTATAGTCAACAGTGTGATATATGGAGTATTGGTATAATGATGTATTTACTGTAAGTGAGAAAAAAATGTTATATTTAAATTATTATTTTATTATTTAATTAATAAAATTTTTTTTTTTTTTTATCTTGATGTACTTATTTATAGTCTTGTTGGATATAAAAAAGAATGTGAAGTTTTGTTGCATCAAATGATATCAAATGGAAAAATAGAATTTCCAGATGAATATTGGAAAAATATATCAATTGGAGGTTATTATTTAAGAAAAAAAAATTAACATATATTTTTATAAAAAGCAATTTTATATTATAAATATTATTTTTGACTATTTTTAATTTATTATAATAATAACAATAACTTTATTATTATAATTATAATTTTTAACTCATCAGCAAAAAATTTGGTAGAGAATTTATTAAAGTTTGATCCTGCTCAAAGAATTACAGCAAAAGAGATATTACAACATCCATGGATACATGTACATATTAAATATATAATTTTTTTTTACTTTTTATATTTTATTTTATTTTATTTTTTTTTTTTTTTTTTTTTTTTTTTTTTTTTTTTTTTTGAAACGTATATATATTTATATTAATATAAAATCTATATATTATATTAGGGTGAACAAAATGGTGTGAAAACTAATACTACAGTATTTGATTTAATGAAATCTTATAAAGCTGAAAAAAGATTAAAAGTATTTTTTCCATATAATAATAATGAATATATTAATTATTTATATATATATAAATATCTAATTAAAAATATTATTAATACTTTTATATAGAAAATTATTAATGTTGTTCTTGCTGCGGTATTTTTATGTAAAGGTAATTTTAAAGTAAATCATAATCCTGTGATAAATGGTTCTCAGACAAGTATAAATGAAAAAAGTGCAAGTGATTCAAATATAGCTAAAGAAAAGAAAACTGTAAAACATAGATCAAAAACCAATTTAAACAAAATAAAAGCAAGTGATGAATGTCGTAATTCAAGTAAAATAACAACAAAAAGTCATTTGAAAACTGGAAATAATAATAGTAATAGTAATCTAAAAATCAATTTATTGTCACCATCAGGTAATTTATATATTTATTATATTAATAAATAAATAATATTTGTTCGTTATATGTTAATTATTAATATTTTTTTATTTTTTTTTTATTTTTACAAATATATAAATATATATAAATATATTTTAATAAATGATTAATATAAATATATACATACAAAAGATAAAACAGGTATAAAGAGATCAAGTACAAATGCAATTAAATCAAAAGGAGGTCATGAACCAGGTTCTGATTCTGCTGTTAGTCCACAAAATATTCATAAATTAACATCAAAAACAACAGGTAGTACAAGAAATCTTAATAAAAAGGCATCATTGTCCCCTGAATCTGCTAAAAATACAACTAAACCAATAAATAAAAAATCATCTATATCAAATGTATCTAATAATCCAACTTCGATACCAAATCGTAACAATTCTATAAACAATTTATCCTCCAAAAAAACTGTAAAAAACAGTGACACTAGTGTTAAAAGTAGTAATAAAGTTACATCTACATCTACAGCTAAAAAGACAATTAAAGCTTAATTAAAAAAAGAATAACAAAATAAAATAAAAAAAAAATATTTATATAGAAATATATATAAAATAAACTATCAATTAATTAAAAATAAATATATCAATGGAAGATGTAGTCTTCTTATTTGAAAAAAAAAAAAAAAGACATAGATTTCTTTTTGTTAATATAAAAAAAAAAAAAAAAAAAAAAAGACAAAGATTTCTTTTTGTTAATATAAAGAAAAAAAAAAAAAAGACAAAGACAAAGATTTCTTTTTGTTAATATAAAAAAAAAAAAAAAAAAAAGAGACAAAGATTTCTTTTTGTTAATATATATAAAAAAATATAGATTTCTTTTTGTTATTATAAAAAAAAAGACATAGATTTTTTTTTTGTTAATATATTTATAAAAAAAAGAGAACAAAAACATAAAACTATTTATTTTTTTCATTATTTTGTTTTTTTGCTAATTCATAAAAAAAAGTTTTATAAATAATATTTATTATTTTGATCACATGTAATCATACTTTTATATAATAATTATGAAAATTAATGTAAAAAATATATAAATAAATCCAATCATTTGTTTAAATTATTTTAGCTTTTTAAATTATTTTATTATATTATATTTTAACAATAAATAATATTAAATCTTTTTTTTTATACAATAAATATCTTTATAAATTTTTTTTTTTAATTGAATATACATTTAATTATAATTATAAAATAAATATCTTATAATTATAAAATATAGATAAAAGAAAATTGTTATAGTTGTAACTACTAATAACAATATTAATATTATCATATAAATAGATTTATAGAATGTGTAAGTTTTTTTTTTTTTTTTTTTTATAAATATATAAAATTTTGGAATAGTTGGATTCATCATTTTTTCAAAATATTGAAATTTGTATACTTCAAATATAAAAATCTTCTATATTTATATATATATATATTTTCATAATAATAATTTTATGCCATCTTTATAATAAAGATAATTTTATGTAATTCATTTTTAAAATATATAATTGTATATTAAACTGTTTTTTTTTTTTTTTTTTTTTTTTATATATATATATATTACTAATATTTTTATTTGATCTTTTGTATATTATATAAATACTTTATATTTATAAATATTTAATTAAATAGTTAGTACAGCAAACAAAAGACAACAAACAGGTACTTTTCAAAGATTTTGATATTTTAATGTTTTTCCTTTATAAATAGCAATAAATTGTTGGAAATCTCTTTTACAAAGTTATTAATGATAGAAGAACCATAGATTTATTTATTAAATGAAACAAATTATATAATTCATACTATATTATTATGTTTTTTATTGGTTTTTTTTTTTATTTAAAATATGTATTGATGTATACAAACAGGAATTGCTAATAATTATAAAAATCAATGAATGATTATATATAAACAAATTAAACAATAATTTATATAAACAATAATATAATAATATCTAACTTATAATTTTTCATCAATCGAATAATATAATAACAACAACAATAATAAAAAGCAATTAAATATTATTGATATAAACAATATAAATAAAATTTTTCAAAAAAATACAATAACATTTTTTAAATACAATTATATTATTTATATTTATTTTATTTTTTATTAAAACTATTGATAATTATATAGATTGTTAATCCACTTAAAGAATATTAAAATTAATAATTAAAATCTAATTTTTCATAATGAATCAAGGTTCTGGATTTAGTTTTGGTCAACAAAACAATCAAACCCAAAGTACTGGATTTAGTTTTGGTCAAAGTAATACTACCAATACAACTGGTACGACAAATACTGGATTTGGTTTTGGCCAAAATAATCAATCTTCAAATACAGGTACTGGTCTTTTTGGTTCAAATAATACAACAAATACAGGTACTGGTCTTTTTGGTTCAAATAATACAACAAATACAGGTACTGGTCTCTTTGGTTCAAATAATACAACAAATACTGGTACAGGTTTATTTGGTGCAAGTAATACAACAAATACTGGAACAGGTTTATTTGGTGCAAATAATAATAACAATAATAGCTTATTTAAAACAAATAATACCACCGGTACTGGATTATTTGGTTCAAATAATACAACAAATACTGGTACAAGTTTATTTGGTGCTAATAACAACAACAACAATAGTTTATTTAAAACAAACAATACTACAGGCACAGGTATGTTTGGAAGTAATAACAATACAAGTGGTTCAGGTTTATTTAAATTTGGTTCAAATAATACTAATACTGGAGGAATATTTGGATCCACTACAAATACAGGTTTTGGTGGAATGGGACAACAACAACAATTTATGGGTAAGCATTTTATTTTTTTTTATTTTATTTTATTATATTTTATTTTTATTTAATATAATTGATCAATTTTAAGTAATATATATAATTATATATTCTTATTTATCTATTAAATAATGTTTTAAATAAACAAACAAACAAACAAACAAACAAACAAATAAATAAATAAATTGTTAATTATATAAAATTTAAAATATTAATTATATAGGTATTCAACAAACTCAACAACATACATCAACAGTTGCCGATGAATTAAGAAAAATACAAGAATATTGGAATCCACAAAGTCCAAATTGCCAATTTAAAGTATATTTTATTATTATTATTATTATTATTATTATTATTATTATTATTATTATTATTATTATTATTATTATTATCATTGCTGTTATTGTTTATTTACTTTTAATAATTATCATGATTTATTATAAATTATAATATTGATCATTATGTATTTATTATTAATAGCATTACTTCTATAATATGGTACATCCAAGTGAAGTTGGAAGATATGTAAAACCACCAAATGATGATGAAGGTTTATGGAGACAAGCACAAAAGAATAATCCAGACTCATCATGGTAATTAGATAGTTAAATCAAATATATTTGTAATATATAATTTTTATTTATTTATATGATAATAATTAATTATAATTATTTAATAGTATGGTACCGGCTATTGCTATTGGTTTTGATGGTATTAAGAAACGTATGGCAGAACAAAGTAAACAAACTAATGCTCATGAAGCTAAATTAAAGGTGAATATAAAATAATTTAATTTAAATAACTTATTATCTATAATTGAATTAAAAAATAATAAATTATTATTTTTTATTATTAATTTTTTTTTTTATTTTCATATTTTTTTTTTTTAATTTCTATTTTTTATGTTATTATAATTTTAAATGTTTATCTATCTATCTATCTATCTATATATATATATTTAAAATAATTATATAAATAGGAACTTGCTGATAAAGTTGAAAAGTTAAGACAAAAACATTTATTAGAAACTACTGGAAAATTAGAAGAGTACAGAAGAAGACATTTAAGTTTAGCTCATCGTACATTAAAAATTATGAAACAAGTATATATATTAAGAAATAGAGGTTATTCAATAAGACCTGAAGAAGAAACATTAAAGGTTCGTTTAGAAAATTTAGCTGCAAGTTTAAGAAAGTCTTCTCAATTTAGAGGTCGTGTTGAAGAATTATGGGCACATTTACAAATGATAAGAGATCACCCTGGTGCTTCATGGTATAATTTAGCTAGCTCTTCTGCTACTAATATAAATAATAATAACAGTACTTCCTTAAACGGTAATATAAATAATAATATTAATAAATTTTCTTCTGGTGGTAAGAGTAATGGAAATCTTTCTACTGCTAATAATAATAGTAATTTAGTTAGTAGTGGTGGTAATATAAAGAGTGGAGAAATAAATTCACAACCAGGAAGATATGTTGTTGATGAAGAAGGATTACAAACTATTCATAAGATTTTAACTGAACATCAACATGGTTTATCAATACTTACTGATTATGTTAAAAAGAATTCAAAGGAAATAGAAGATATGTATTGTGGTTATCATGTACCAGGACCACATTATCAAAATATTCAACAAAATCGTTTAAATCAACACTATCCTACTACATCATTATCTACTTCATCAACTTTTACTCCATTAAAGTAAAATAATAATATATATATTAATTTTTTATAGTAAAAGATTAATTTAAAAAAAAAAAAAAAAAAAAAAAAAGAATGGACAATGATTTAAAATCAGTAAAGAAGAAAAGTTAAAGTAAATAATATAAAAAATATATATTATAAATAATATATATAAATAATATTATATATTATTTTTATATTATTCATCAAGATACAATATTATATTAATTATTATTATATATTTTAACCGAGAAAAAAAAATACTTTTTTTTATTTTAAATATAATTCATAGTTATTAAATTTTAAAATTTTAATTATAAGTCAAATTTGATTTTTAATTTTTTTTTCTATATATAATTATTCCTTTTTTTTAAGTCATATTTCAAATCAGTTTATTTATTTCTATATATAATTAAATTTTTTTTTTTTCTTATTTACTTTACAATTTTAAACAATTATTAATAAAATTATTTGAAGTAATAATTTGTTTTTTATTTTATTTTTTTATATTTATTATATAAGAATAATTTTTTTTTTCAATTTTTTTTAAAATTATATATACAATATATTTTACATATATATTTAAATAATAATACAAAATAAAAAATTAATAAAATAAAATAAAATAAAATAAAATAAAATAAAATAAAGAAAAAAAATAAAGAATAAAAATATAAATATTTCTTTTTTATTTGAATAAATTTTTCATTAACTTTTTTTTTGAAATAATATAATTTTATAAATATTATTATTGTTGAAAATGTATCACAAATTTTTTATTATTATATAATTTTAATTATTATTTTTTTAAAAAAAAATTTTTTTTTCGATTTGCTGCTACACTCTATTTTTTTTTTTTTTTATTAATATTTATCTTATTTCGTTTATTATAATAATAAAAATAATAATAATAATAATAATAATAATAATAATAATAATAATAATAATTAAAAATGTATGAATTATATTCATGGGGTTCAGGATATGAATTACTATCTTTTGATCCATTTTGTCTTTCAGCAGAAGTATATAAATGTTTTTTTTTTTTTTTTTTAAATAATTTGGTCAAAAAATAAATTTATATATATATATATTTTAATAATAATTATTATTAGGCCGAAATTATTATATATTTTTATAACATGAGCCATTATTTATATATAAATAATTATTAATTTTTATTTATTATTTTAATAAGGCATACTTATTATTTTCAAATGCAGAATGGGAATTACATGAATCACAATCGACAAAATCCACCGGTATTTTTTATTATATTTTTTATTATAATGATAAAAATAATTTATAATTAAAATAATTAATTTATTTAAAGATTTTAAATTATAAAGTTTAATTAAATTCATTATTATTGTTTTTTTTCTTTACAAATAAAAATAGATTTACCAATATTAAAAGATGGAATGACCGAAGTTACTGATATATTTAAGATTATAAATTATTTAAAGAAAAAAGGGTATAACATTGATGAAACAGCAGGTCTTTCAAAGAATGAATTAGCTGAATCTTTAGCGTAATTTTTAAATTTTTAATTCATTGATATAATTATTGAAAAATGATTTATATAAATTTTAAAGAGTATAACAATAATAATAATAATAACAATAATAATTTCTTTATATATATATATATAGTTATATTGCTTTAATAGAAAATAATCTTTATGATGCTTTGGTATAAATTTTATGTTTGAATTATTATAGCCTTTTTTTTTTTTTATTTTTTTCAAATCAAATTTAATAAATTATTAATAAACTTTAATAAACTTTAATAGTTATATATTTTATGGTTAGAAAATGAAAAAAATACAAATAAAACTCAACAACAAACATATGTTAAATCTTTATCATTCATAGAGCGTTATTTCTTGAAAGGAAGAATTCAAGAAAGTGCTAGAGAACGTCTTAAAGATATGGAGCTTGTTAATGTTAATAATGAATTAGTTCCAGAAGTAATTACCTCTTATTTTCATAATAATAATAATAATAATAATAATAATAATAATAATAATAATTAATAATAATAATAATAATAATAATAATAATAATAATAATAATAATAATAATAATAATAATAATAATAATAATAATAATAATAATAATAATAATTAATAATAATAATAATAATAATAATAATAATAATAATAATAATAATAATAATAATAATAATAATAATAATAATAATAATAATAATAATAATAATAATAATAATAATAATAATAATAATAATAATAATAATAATAATAATAATAATAATAATAATAATAATAATAGCAATAATAATAATAATAGTTATAAATAATAATAATATTAAGCTTTTTTTTTTTTTTAAATAAAAAAACATCGAATAAATAATTTATTATATAAATATTAAATATTTTATTTATATTAAAAATTTAATTAATAATAATATAAAAGGTTTATTTAAATGCTCATGATGCATATTATTCATTATCAACAAAACTTGGAGATAAATTATATTTCTTTGGTGATAAACCTTCTACATTAGATGCCATAGCATATGGACATTTAGCTATTCATTGTTATCCAAATCTTAAAAATCCAAAACTTTTCAGTAAATATAGAATTATAAAAAAAAAAATATTTATTATATATTAATTTATAATAATACTAATACTAATACTAATAATGATAATAAATATATTATCATTATTTATAATATATATATTTTTTCTAATATTATATACATATATATAAATTGTTTTTTTTATAATAATAATAATAATAATAATAATAATAAACATAATAAAAATAACAACAACAACAATAATAATAATTATAAAAATTTTTAGCCATGATATCTTTTGAATTTCCAAATTTGATTCAATATTGTCAAAGAATTACTGCACTTTTCAATGAGAAAAAAATAAATAGAATTCCATTACCAAAACCATTATATAATCAAATTTCGGATAGATCAATAGAATGTGTAAAATCAGCTTGTGATAATATAAAATCATATGATTATAAAAAAGGAATTAATCAATGTAAAGAAAATATTATTTATTATAAAAATAATATTGTAAATTATAATTATAAGGAAAGTTTAATTAATTGTAAGGATAGTATTGTAAATCATGATTATAAAGAAGATGTTAACCAATGTAGAGAATATATTTCCAATCATAAAATTTCTTTTGCCGAATTAAAAGAAAATATTAAAAATTTTGATTATAAAAGTATTCCAAGATTTTTTACAACTAAAAAGGATACCTCTAATATGAGTTATTATGAAAGAAATGAACAAAATAGAAAACAAATAATAAATTCTAAAGCCCTTAGTGTTATTGGAGCTTTATCATTCTTTACTTTTTATATAGTTCATAATAAAATAATAAGAATTGATTTAAAACCTGAACCTCCAATTAAACAACAATAAATATAATATATAAATATAAACATATAAATTCTTATTAATAAAGAATATTAAAGTAAATAAATAAATATTAAAAAAAAACTGGGAAAAAGAAAAAAATATATATATATAAATTTATAAATAAATTAATAATATTTAATAAAGAGTATATAATAATATAATGATATAGTATAATATAAAATAATATAAAATAATATAGTATAAAATAAATAATCTTTATCAAATAAAAAAAATAAAAAAAAAAAGTAAAAAAAAACAAGAATAATAGATAAAACAAAGAAAAAATAAAGAAATATTAAAATAAATATTAAAGAAAATATTTTACTGTAAAAAAAATATAATATAAAAAAAAACTATCATAACATAAACAATAAATGTTAGATTAAAAATAAATAATAATATAAGATTGTAAAAAAAAAAAATAAATAATAATATAAAAATAAAATAGTTATTAAAAATAAAAATTGAAATATTTATAATTTTACATTTAATATATAAATTTTCTCTTTGTTCCTTTTTTTTTTTTTTCTATGTTTTATATACATATTCACGTGACTTTATCAAAAAACAGTTTAAAAGTTATTAATAAATAAATAAATAAATAAATAAATAAATAAATAAATAAATTATGTAATATACATTTCATTATATTTAATTTAATTTATGTTAATATATCACAATATATAATATTTATCAAATAAATTTATAGATTTTTTTTATATCATCTTTTATATAAAATTAAAATGAATGAGTTTTAAAGTAAAAATATAAAATATTTAAAAAAAAAAAATTATAAAAAAAAAAAAATAAAAATAAAACTTAGAAGAATAAAAAAAATTTAAAAAAATATATATTTAGATAATAGAAATTAATTTATTTATTTATTTTTTTTTTTTTTTTTAGAAAGGAGATATATAAATTATAATAAAAAATAAATAATAAATAATATATTATTAAATAAAATAAATAATAATAATAATAATAAAAAAAATATAAAAAAAAAAAAAAAATATAAAAAAAGAATAATATCAAAATGTTAGCCTTTAGTCTTCTTTACCACATGGCTATGGTATCAGCCTTAATATATTTTTTAATTATTATTTTTAAATTTAAGACCAAAATTATACCACCACCATTACGTGTAAAAACGGATAAAGAATATGCAGAAGATTTAAAGATTGTTAAAGAACATTTAGGGGAAGAAGCTTCAAAAAATCTTCAATCTATTAAAGAAAATCCAAGTTTAAAACAATATTTATTTATTACTGCTCACCCAGACGATGAAATTATGTTTTTCGCACCAACTATGATTGGTTTAAGAAAACAAGGTTTTAAAGTTAAAATTTTATGTTTATCTACAGGTAATTATGATAAAAAAGGTGAAATTCGTGAAATTGAAATCAAGAATTGTGTTAAATTATTAGGTATTGAAGAAGAAAATGTTACTGTTCTAGATCATCCGTAATTATTTTATTTTATTTTATTTTTTTTTTATAATAAAAAAATAACATAGAAAGGAAAAAAAAATATTAATAGTATAATAGTATTGACTAAAATATTAATAATAACTTTAACAATAATAATAGTTTATAATTATTTTTATTATATCATATATAAATAAATATTTAATAATTTTATTAATAATATAATTAATTCGAAATGCTTTCATGATTAATTTTTTTTTTTTATTTAATTATTTTTATTTCTATTTTATATATTAATATTATTATATAATTAATAGAGGTCTTCAAGATAATCCAAATCAATTTTGGTATCCAACTGCTGTTAGTAAAGTTATTTCTGAACATATTAATCCAGATATTACAGCTGTAATTATATATATATATATATATATTATTTATGTTTATATAAATATATTACTATAAAGATAAATATTTATAATATAAAATCGATATTATTCTATTTAATGTTATAATTAATATTTATTGTTTTCATATTTCTCATTATATATATTTTTAATATAGATTATTACATTTGATAGAATGGGAATTTCAGGACATGTTAATCATCGTTCAGTATTTGAAGGTGTAAAGTAAGTATATTATTATGATTATTATTCTATAATTAATTTTTTTTTTTTTTGTATTTTATCATTTCTTTTTTATTTCTAGTTTTATATATATATATATATTTATTTATTTTTGAATATGTTTATATTTTTATATTGTAATATATTGCAATACTCTAATATATTATATATATATAAATATATATATATAAAAGGTACTTTATTAATCAA
This sequence comes from Anaeromyces robustus, assembly GCA_002104895.1. Lineage (NCBI taxonomy): Eukaryota > Fungi > Neocallimastigomycota > Neocallimastigomycetes > Neocallimastigales > Neocallimastigaceae > Anaeromyces > Anaeromyces robustus. Next base: position 4,590 of record MCFG01000092.1, on the reverse strand, counting down.
AATGGTTCAAAGGCTATGCCAGCTGTCTTCACTTTAAAAACCGTTTCTCTTCTTAGAAAATATAGTTCATTCTTTGATACTATTTTTTCATTAAATGCTTTCCTTATTCCACATGCTTATTCTGTTGGTGATAGAGCTTTATTTGTATCAGGTTTTGATGAAGTTTATTTAGCACAAAAAGCCATGAGACAACATAAAAGTCAAATGGTTTGGTTCCGTTGGCTATATATATTCTTTTCTAGATATATGTATATTAATGAATTAACTCGTATTAATACATAAAATAAAAATAACAGCAATGACAATCTTAATAATAATAAAAAATTGGAAAATTAATAAAATAAAATAAAAAATAAACAATAATAGAAATAATAATAAATCAATTAATAATAAAAATCATAGTTAATAATAATAATAATAATAATAATAATAATAATAGAATACAAATAATAAATCAAAGCAAATAAATAAATAAATAAATAAAGCAAATATATAAATAATAAATAAAACAAATAAACTTTTATTAAGCAAATTATTATTTTAAATATAAAATATTTTTTCTTTTTATATATATATATATATTTTGAAAGTAATTAAAAGTAACAATCTTTTTTTTTATTATATTATTTTAATTCCATATTTATTATTATTATTGTTATTATTATTGTTTTTATTTAATAATATAAATCCTGCATTAATTTTTTTTATTATTTTATTTTTTTTTTTTTTGATTTTTTATTTTTAAAACTTTAAAAAATATTTTTTAATTAATGAAATTTTAATTAATTTTTTTTAAATAAAAAAATAATTTTTGTATAACAATAAAATATAAAGGATTTTTTAATTATTAATTCTTTAAATACTTTTTTTTTTTTTTTTTATTAAAATGAAATCATAATTTCAATTTGTAAAAATAAAAATACATTTTTTATATGAAAATATAATTATATCTATTATTATTTAAATTTGTTTTAATTGCATTTTATTAAATTTAATTCATAAAAAAATAAGAAAAACTTTATAAAATTCTATAATATTAAAGCAAAAAAAAGAAAGAACGAACGAAAGAAAGAAATAACAATATTATGAAAAAAAGTCATATTTCAATTAGTAATCATCATTTGTAATTAAATAATTTTAAATAATTTAATAATAATAATATATAAATATTCATTATCATTATATTATTAAAGCTTTTCATTCATATTATAAATTCTTTGGATATTTAGAAATAATAATATCTTATTTTATATATACATGAATCAATGAATATATATTTTATTTTATTAGGGGAAAAACTAAACAGGAAAAACAAGATAACTCCAAATGTAGTAGATATGATGATAATGAAGATGGTTTTAGCAATGGTATTAATAATTATAAATCAGTATAGTATTTCTATTAATTATATATATATATATTTTTTTGTATATAAAAAAAAATAATATATTAATTAATTATTGATGTGAATATGTCACATTTTAAACCATATGCTTTTTTTTTTTTTTTTTCGTAGATTCCTCATATTATAATTTTCAAGTTCTAAAACAATTAAATAGAGATTTTTTTAAGAATGATATTAATATATCCAAATATATTTCATCCAAGTTTGATTCTATTAATGCTAACAACAATTCAGAATATGATAAGCAAAATTCACCTGTTACTCATGATAAAGTAAAATCTAATATATATATATATATATATATTATTTGTTATTCATTATTTATTTCTTATTATTTTATTTATCTTTTTTTTTTTTTTTTTTTTTTTTTTTAATTAAAATATTAATAAATATTTATTATATTTTAGCCTTTATATAATAAATATGAAGAAAAAAGAACAAAAGAATTAAAAAGTTTAATATTTAAACTGAATAATTTAATTAATGAAGATTATTCATATAGAAATACAGAAGAAGAAGAAGAAGTAGAAGAAGAAGAAGAAAAAGAAGAAGTATGTTTAAAATAAAAAAGAGTAATAGAAAAAAAATTATATAAATAGTAAAAAAAAAAAAAAAATACTATACAATTTTAAAAACATAATAATTTTTATTAATTATATATCAATATAAAATATATATTTCTCTCTTTTTTTTTTTTTTTGTTAGTCAAAATATTTTGAAAATTCAACTGAAGATGATAAAGTCTATAATAATATTAATAATCTTATAGAAATGGTAATTATTCTATCTATATAAATTAAATATTTTTAAATGAATTTACTAATTATTCTTAAAATATATAATAATTATATTTATACCTTTTAATATAAACACTATTTTAATAGATGAGAAATAATAAACAGTAATTATTTATTTTTACTAAAAAAAAAAAAAATAACAAAAAAATATTATTTATTATTTTAATATTTAAAATTAATTAATTAATTTATATATTTCCATTTTCTATTATTATTTTTATTATTATTTATTATTAATTGGCTATTAAATAAAAATTAATGTTAAAGAAAAAAACAACATATAGTAGAAAAAGAAAAAGTTTTGAAACAATTAAACAAAGATTTATTAAATTTATCATATATTTTAGAGGTATAATAATAATTAATAAAAAAAAATGATATATATATATAAAATATATTTTATTAAATAATAATAATTTAATACAAAATATTCATAACAATAATAATATATATATATTTCAAAATTTTCATATAATGTATAATATAGAAGAAAAAAAAGCAATTAAATAGTAAAGAAAATAAAATAAAACGTCAAGAATCAAAAATAAAAAATGTTATGACAGAATTTGATAGAATTGTAAATGAAGATAAATTATGGAAAAAAGTATGAATAAAAAATACATTAATTATAATAATAATAGTTGTAGTAGTAAAAAAAAAAGAAAAAAAAAAGCAATAATAAAATATATATATATAAATATAAAAAAGAAGATAAATATTAATTAATATATATGTATATTTATAATTAATAAAAAATCAATTTCATTTATTACTTAAAGGATTTAGAAAATTTAAGAAAAGATTATCAATCATCTATAGATATATTAAATAGAGAAAATAAAAGATTAATAGAGTCACTTCAAGAGTTTTCTAATAATGAAGAGGAATTAAAATTAGAAGTATATATATATACATATACTTTTAAATAAACTTTTAAATTAAAATTAATATTGAAAAAAAAAAACATAAAATATTTATTTATACTGATGAACTATATATATATATATATATATAATATTATATGTAGTTAAAATTAAAAGAAAAAGAAATAGAAGATTATAAAAATAAAAATAAATCTATTATAGAAGAGAAAAATAAAGTAATTATTATTAATATAACTATTATTATTCTTACTTATTAAATAATTAAATTAATATGTGAACTATATATATAAACATATATATAATAGGCTCAAACTATAACCATTGAATTAAAAAAAGAAATAGAAAAGCTAAAAGAACAAATAAAGGAAATGCAAGATACTAATACAATATTGCAAAAAAATTGTGAAGAATTATCAAATAAAAAGAAAGAAAAAATTAAAAAAAATGGTAATATAAATAAAAAATAAAATAAAAAATACTTTCATTCTTTTTTTTTTTTTAAAAAAAACTCATATTTTATTGTTAATAAATTGTAAATATATATATATATATATATTTTTTTTTAATTCTAAAATTATATAATAGTGGCAATAACAGTAAAACCAGAATATCAATCAAAAGAAGTTCAAACTGATTATTCAAATCATTTAGAAAAAATCATAAATCAACAATATATGGTTTGTTTTTTAATTATTAAAATTAGGAATTATTAAAAAGAAAAGAGAAAAAAAATTATGTAAATATTAATTATATTTTATATTATTTTCTTTTCTTTTTCTTTTTTTTACTTTTTTTATTTTGTCATTTGGATTATATTTAATATTATTTATATTAAAATAGGATATAAAAAAATTATTTTTATTATTTCATTATATACTTACTCTTTATAATAAGAATAATATGGAAGATAATGAATATCGTTTATTATGGAATGATATACGAACAAAATTTTTCAAAAATAAAGAATTAAACGAAATAAAAGTAACTACTTAATAATATATGATTATAATATATACATTATACATATATATTAACAAGAATAAAATAATTAATGTTTCATCTGTCTATCTATCTATATATGTATAATATAGATATTTAGTTTTATTCCATATATATTAAATTTTTCATTAAAGAAAGAGAATTTATCAAATATTTTTGAAATAGAATCAGAGCATTTCTTTAATTTATTATTAGAATTTATATTGGATTATATGAATGAAAATTCATTAACAATGGATCAAGTATATAAATATTGATTGAAAAATATTTTTATTCTTATATATTTTTATTAGTATTTAAGAAATAAATTAATTAATATTAATTATTTTTATTATTATTGGTTTTTTATTCTATTATCTAAATAACTATTTATATTAATTAAAATATTTCAATAATATATTAATAATAATGATAATAATTATTATTATAATAATTAATAATTAATAATTAATAATAGAAATTGAAAATTGTAACTGTTATATTGAAATATGGAACAATTATATCA
>MCFG01000091.1:130000-185000 GCA_002104895.1 Anaeromyces robustus | reverse complement strand
TCATTAATATTAATATTCGAAATAATTTCCCAATTTACTATTAAGTCTAACATTATTGTATAATTGGAACTAATATATTAATTAATCATTTATTTTCTCTTTTTTCTTATTTATAATCATTAATATCTCTACTATTTTTATTTTATTGTCTTTAAATCTTAATAATGATTAATGCAGGACTTCCAAGAATTATTGAACCAAAAAGAATCAATATAATGAATCTTAATTTTCTTTTTTTTTTTTTTTTTTTTGTTTTTTTTTTTTTTTTTTTTTACCTGGTATTGATGTAAAAATTTTTTGTTGATGTAAAAACTTTTTAATCCCAAAACCTATAACTTAATATAAGAACTTTTTAATCCCAAAACCTATAACTTAATATAAGAACTTTTTAATCCCAAAACATATAACTTGATATAAGAACTTTTTAATTACAAAAAAATATAATTTGATATAAGAACATTTTAATTACAAAAGAAAATAACTTGATATAAGAACATTTTAATTACAAAAGAAAATAACTTGATATAAGAACTTTTTAATTACAAAAAATATAATTTGATATAAGAATTTTTTTAATCCTAAAAAAAAAAAAAATAACTTAAAAAATTATTAAAAACTCCATAATTTTTCTTATTTAATACTATCTGTTAACTTTGAATATAAAACTTAAATTAACTCCAGAGTTATAATTTTTATTATTATTATTGATATTAGATGTTGTATTTACTGTTGAAATTGATTCACGCCAACTAACATAATCTACTTCAGTCATAGATATTATAGAATAAGTGGTATTTGATGGATTATAATCTGAACCAAAAGTTGTTCCAGATACAATACGAGGACGATTAGGGAATTGACTGGTTGTTGAGGAAGAAAGTGAAATTCTTGAAGTATGTGATAAAGTATAAGTTGGTATATATTTTTCATTGGGTTGACCTCTTTGATAACGTTGAGGTAATGATGTTTTAGAAATACTAGAAAAGAAACCTGGATTCATATGAGTACCACTAATATAATATTGATGAGTTTCAATTGAATCACGACGATCTTCTAATCTAACATTATACATATTATACTTTTTAAATATAAATTTTAAATATAAATTTTAAAGAATTGTTTATAATTTGCCATTTATTTAATTTTTTTTTTTTATTTTTTAGGAGAGTGTACTAAATAAGAAGTTGTTATAGTTGTTATGATATTCATCAATTAAATTAATAGTTGTTATGATATCCATCAATAAATTAATAGTTGTTATGATATCCATCAATAAATTAATAGTTATTATGATATCCATCAATAAATTAATAGTTATTATGATATCCATCAATTAAATTAATAATTGTTATTATATCCATCAATTAAATTAATAATTGTTATTATATTCATCAATTAAATTAATAATTGTTATGATATCCATCAATTAAATTATTAATATTATAAATATTCATTTTATCATCTGACATAATACTATATCTAATATTAAAATTAGTAATGAAAGTTAAAATTGCTAATAATAATCTTTAAATTTTTTGTCTGTTATATTTATTGTTGATCTTTATGTCTGACAGCTTCAAATTGATAGCGTTACCCAAGCTGCAGTTGGACTTCCTGGAAGTGAAACTCTTGACAAAGAACTCAAGCTTATAAAAGAGTTGAAATTAATTTAAATATAATGCCTACCACTGAATAAAAAATTTCATTTTCTATTTCTTCTAGTTTAAACCTTATACGTTTTTTATCAACGCAAAGTATTAAATTATATTTAAATGAAAATATCAATGTTACTTGGCATAAATTTTTAAAATCTTTTCTTTAAGTTTATTGTAATAAATAATAATTAAATATTTTGAGATATATATAATTATTAATAATTAAATATAAAATATCATATTATTATTATTATTATTATTATTATTATTATTATTACTATTATTATTATTATTATTATTATTATTACTATTATTATTATTATTATTATTATTATTATTATTATTATTATTATTATTATTATTATTATTATTATTATTATTATTATCATTAACATTATTGTTATCAATAATGTCATTATTAGCATCATTATTATTATCATTAATATTATTGTCATTATTAGTATCATTATCATTACCGTTATTTACATTATTCTTGTCATCATTTTCATTATTATAATTATTATTATTATTATTATTATTATTATTATTATTATTATTATTATTATTATTATTATTATTATTATTATTATTATTATTATTATTATTATTATTATTATTATTATTATTATTATTATTATTATTATACTTTTATGTATTTAATATTAATTAGTATTACTTAATTTTTTTACCTTTAGTATTAATTATATTGGCTCTACTAAACAGTAATATATAGTTATAAAAAAAAATTTTTTTAAACCATAAAGCAAGAATAATAGAAATTAGTATAACCTTTATTTTCATTAAACTTCCAATGATAAGCATTATCAATCATTTGACATTCATAATAGTGATATTTATCATCATTTAAAGTTTTCCATCTATTCTTTTTATAATTTAATACAACACATTTATTCATAAGTTTTTTATAGCAAAGTGAAGCTTTAATGGATGATAATAAGAAAGTAATAACTAAAGATATAAGTAATAAAGATTGTTAAAAATTCATTATTAATTTTTTCCTTTCAATTATATTAATTAAAAAAATATAAATTTTTATTTATTATTTATATTTAATTATCAAATTTCTTGATATGCAGATTAATTTATTATAGAATAGATCATCTTTATAATAAAGTGTTAAATTATATAAATATTTTTTTCTTTTATTTAAAAACTTTAAAAATATATTATTATATATTTTATTTTATTTTTTTCTTTTTTTTTTTTTTTTTTTTTTTTTTTATTGATTTTTTTCTATATAGTTTATTTCTGTTTTTTTTAATTGATTATATTTAATATAATTATATATTTAAAAAACTTATATAGTATTTTTAGTTTATAATAAAAAATATAACATATTAAAAGAAAATATAAAAAAATGAAGATTATATGATTATGATATTAAGTTTAAAAAAAAAAAAAGCATTTTATTATTAATAACCTTTCTAACATAAAAAACAAATATATAAATTATTATAAAAAAATTCTAATATTTAATTAAATGAAATTTATTATAAATCTTATAGGCAGTAAAATTTTTATTTAATATATATAACATATTAATTAATTTATTATTTATTTAAAATATATTAATATTAATTACATTTATTTCATAATTTAATTTATTTATAATTAATAATAAATTATACAAATATTTAAAATTTTAATAAATAAAGATTATATATATTGAAATGATGGATGTGAGTTGTCTACAAGAATTTATATAAAAAAACCTAAAAATTTTAAAAAGGATTTAATTATTCTTAGTAGTCACGTCATTATTTCCGTGTAATATATTATTATTAATTTAATTAATTTCTTATGTAACATTAAATAATTATTATTATTAAATTAATATCTTCTTTCTTTTTTTTAAAAAATAAAATTATAGTACAATAGTGTAATAATTACTTTGGAATCAGTACAAAAAAATTTTATATATTAAAAATTAATAAAAATATTATTTTTTAAAGTTATTAAAAAAAAAATAATTTTTTAATCTTTTTTTTTATTTATTTATTTATTTATTTATTTATTTATTTATTTATTTATTTATTTATTTTATTTTATTTTATTTTTATTATTATAATTATTATTTTTATTAGAAAATGGTGAAATTATATAATTTTTTGTGACATTTTTTTTTAAAATTCGATATTATATATATTTATTATGCTAATAACATTAAAATATACAATTTATAGAATAATGGATTACACAAGGAAAAAAAAAACATATACAAGATTAATTAAATTAAAAATTATAAAGAAAAGATACGATATAAATATTTATTTTTTATTTATTTATTAAAAAAAGAAAAAATAAGAATAAAAATAATGATAATAATCAATAGATATTTTATATTTGTTGAATCCATTGTATATTTGTATGTTGGTCTTTTCTATATTTTATTTTAAATATATATATAATATTTGATTTTTCTATAATTTCAAAAAAAAAAAAAAAAATAAGAACAAAAAAGTCAAATATATTAAATGTGTGTAACATTAAGGTTTTTTCTTTTTTTTTATATCCTTTTATACAATATTAAAAAAAATGTAAATTATCCATAAAAAGTAAATAAATTTAATTTTATAGTTTAGAATAAATATTTAATGTTACACAAATCGGTAAAGTAAAAAATTTTAATGCTTAGTATTCTAATTTTAAAAAATAATCATTGGTTAAAATTATCTAAGAATGTCATAAATATTTATTTAAATAATATAAATAATATAAAAAAAGCTTTTTATTAATCAAGATATTTTGTCACCATAATGTAATAATAAATTTATAGAATATTACACTAAATCTATTGTAAAATAAAATTTTAATTTATAGGATATATTATTTTTTTTTATTATAAGTATTTACAATTTGTCATACCCTTAAATAAAAGTTTGTATTACAATATTAAAAATTATATATATACACAACTATTAAAAAAAGAATAATTAAATTTTATTTTTACTCAATAATAAAATTTATTATCATATATCTATCATATATTGCAATCAATTATATTGTATTAATTTAAAGTTTAATTTTAATAATGATATATATAATGATATATAGATAATAATTATATATTAAGAATATAACTTTAATTATTAATTAAATATCTAAAATTAATAAACACCTTCCTAATATTATAATCTATTATAATATTAGGAATGTATTTATTATTTAATTATTTATATATATCAAAATATATTAATAATATAATATTAATTTTATATATCGATAATTGTTGAATAATAAAAAAAAAAAGTAAAAAAAAATTTTTTTTTAAATAAAAAAAAAATTTTAAATAATAATTAATAATATTAAAAGGAAAATAATAATAATAATAATAATAATATAATTAGAAATTTGATATTTCTTACAAGTTTATTAACATTAAGAAATTGATTATTTTAAAATTAATTAAAAATAATAATACTTCAATTATAATAAAAAGAATAATAATAATATTAAATTTCAATTATGAAGTACTATTAATTTAATGAATTCTTTTTAATTTATGTTATTCTTCCTTTTTTTTTAGCAAAATATTTTTACATAATATATATCTAATGATTTTGTTGAAATAATATAAATTTTATACTTTTTTTTTCTACCCATATTTCCATTTTATCTTTTCATTTATATATTAAATATATAAATTTTAATTTTTTGAAAAAATTAATGATTTATATTAAAAGAAAAGATTATTATCATGACTGAAAAGAATTCAAATTCTAAGCAATTCAATATACTGCATAGTCAGGAAAATAGAAATGTGTTTTATAACAATCACATAACAAATAATAATAAATCTTTTAATGAAAATGTAAATTTCAATGATAATCAAAATGATTATAATAATAATTTAAATAATTCATTAAAAGAAAGTATATACCCCTCAAATAATAATAATAATAGTAAAAGTAAAAAGTTAACAGTGACAGATAATTTAAACATTCAAAATAAAATAATAAATAATAATTCTGATACATCAATAAATTCAAATAAAGTACCTTTTCCTTTACAAAATAATTTCAATGATTCAAATGTGTCCATTTCAACTTCTATAAATCAAAATAACCAAAAAAATAATACTACTAACAATATAGTTGATAATCAAAATGAAATAATCATACCAGGAAAAGATACAGAAAAAGTTGGAAAAAATGAAATTAAATCTTCGAATTCTTTAACTCCTCCTCCAAGAACCGCTAGTGTTAAAAAATTCGTATATAATTTACCATATACAAATAGTTATAATACACAAAATAATTATAGTAATTTTCAAACAAACTCTAATAATATCAGTTCTGGAACTGAAATTTCTAATTCTAATACTATTAATAATATTAATAATCATAATAAATCTGATAATATTAATAATATGTTTTCTATAAATAATTCTGATATTAATATAAATACACTTAATAATACAAATCCATTTATATCAACTACTAAAAAATTTCCATACCAAATTAATGATACCCCATTATCCACCAATAGTGATAATAATAACCCATTTATTAATAAAACATCAAATGATAACAACAACAACAACAACAACAATGATAATAGTAATAATAATAATTTATTATCTCTGTCAAAATTAAAAAATGAAAATAATAATATAAATAACAAAAGTTTTGAATCAGATTATGGCGATAAAAATCATATTACTGAAAATATAGAATTAAATAATAGAGAAAATTATGAAAATAATAAGTTTAGTATAAATGTATCACCATATTCGAATTTTTTAGATATTACAAATGATATAAATAATCAAAACGAAGATGAAAAGAAACCTTTGAAAGACAGTCCTTTAAATAATAAGAAAAGAGGTAGTAAAACAAGTTCTTCATCATCATCTTTATCACGATTATTTAAAAGAATGTCTCTAGGAAAATCTAGTCGTTATAGTAATAGCAGTGTAAGTAATAATTCATTAACAAGATCTATTTTAAGTAGATTTAGTAGTTCGGAAAGTAAAAATGGTTATAGTATGATTATTGATGATGATAATAATGATCAAGATAATAATAATAATAATAATAATAATAATAACAGTAAAATACCTTATGATAAATCAAGTAATTTTAATAATGAAGAATTATATAGAAATGCAAAATATATAGATTATTTAAAGCATCATAAATTAACTGTACTTCCTAGTAATTATTCAAGGAAAATTAATAATCAACAAATATCAAATTCTTCAGATATTAATAATAATGATATAAAATATTCGTCATTAAAAAGAAGATCTATATCATCACCTGAATTAAAAGTCCATAAATTTTCATCTATTAAAAATTATCCAGATGATATTTATAAAACATTATATGATGTAGAAGAAGATTATCAAGAAATTGATGAAACAAAAAAAGATAATCAAGTATCTTCTAATACAATTAATAATAATAGTAACGATAAAGAAAATGATAGTAAAAATAAGAATAGAAATGAAAACAGGAAAGATTTATATGAATCAAATAATAATTATGGTATGGAAATTTATGATGAAACCAATCCGTTTGCTATTGATATTAGTAATCATTCACAAAAATTTGCAGCATTTAATAGTCGACTTTCAATTGGTAATAGTAGTAATTTTATTGATCTTAGTAAAGTACCAAAAAAAGAAGAAGATCAAGGATTTGAAAGAATGAGACAAATTAGATATAAGAAAAAGAAAAAAGAACTTCAAAGATTAACTAAAAAACAACAATCAGTATCATTTATAAGAATATTATGGGTTTTTATATGTAAATTAACAACATTTTTCATTCCAGGTATGATATTATCTTTTTTCAAAATTCATGAAAGATCACAAATACTTTGGAGAGAAAAAATTACTATATGTTTATTTTATATTTGTTTTGTATCAGGTTTTTTATATATATTAAATTGTGGTATGATTATTCCTGATTTTGATATTATTTTAGGAAAGAGTACATTGATATATGGTGATAAATATCGTTTAAATAAATTAGATTCTTTTGGTGTTAAAGATATTAAATTAAAAGAAGATAATTATTATTTATTTCCAAAATACGATATGTTAGAGAATTATACTGAAAATGATAAAATATCTTATATTATCACAAATAAAGAAAATTTAAATAATTATCTAACCTTAAGAAAGGATCCTGTTTATTTATATAATATTAATCAACCTAGTCTAAAATGTCCAAAAAAATCATCCCTTAATTATACATGTTATGATTATCATATTTTGGAAAATATTCCTAAAAGAGGTAAATAATGAATAAAAATTAATAATAATCATAAATTAATAATAATTACTTATAATATGAATAAGTAAATATATATTATAAATAAATAATTTTTTTTTTTTTTTGTTTATTTATTTATTTTATTATTTTACTAAATTTATTTTTTTTTTTTTTTTTTTTTTTTTATCTATATATCTATTGATAAATTTTATTGAATATAGATAAGTTTTATAACAAAAATCATCTCTCATCCTTTTTTAATGAAAATAATTATATTGCAATTATATCAAATGTTTTGTTAAATTTTGATCCATATATGTATTTTATTAAATATAATAACTATAATAATGAGGAAAATCCATTAAATTTTTTAGATTTAAGTTTGATTAACTTAATTGATAATACTCGAAATAATAAGGATAAAGATATTACATTACAATTCAATAGTTTATATGGAGATAATAGTAAAAATGTATTAGATGGATTGCAACAATTATTTTTTGCAGGAACAATTAAAAATAATTATGATACATTTCATATCATTTATATCATTATTACTCTATTTTTTTCATTTTTAACATTACTTAATATTATATTTTTACCTATTATAAGGAAAAAATATTCAAAATATAAAAATAGTCAATTATCTCGATTTTCAATGCCATATAATATAATATTTTTATCAATATTTCAAGAACCCTATCATATTATAGAAACCACAATTCAATCCATTATTTCATCGAATTATGATAATAATAAAATGCTTTTATTTATAGTATGTGATGGTATTTCAAGTAGAACGAATTCAAGACCTATCACAAATATTTTTAAAATTTTTGGGATTAATAATCCAAAACATGAAGAATCAATAATATATCAATCGGTTGGAAGAGGTGTAAGACAAATGAATTATATAAGAGTATATTCAGGATATTATAAGAAAACTAAAATTCCATATATTATAATATCTAAAATTGGAAATAAATATGAGGAATTAAATCCTGGTAATCGAGGAAAACGTGATTCTTTATTAATTTTATTAAATTATCTTAATAAACTTCATGATATAGATTCCTCTTTTAATACTTCAGAATATGAAATTCATTATCATATAACTGATCGATTAGGTTTAAGTCCAAAAGTTTTTAAATATTTATCGGTTATTGATGCAGATACTTCAATATTTCAAAATACACTTTATACTTTAACTTCTTATTTGGAAGATCATGATAATTACATGGCAATTTCTGGTCTTATTGCACATGAATATGATAATAAAAAGTTTAAACATTCTCTTTATAATCAATTCATAAAAATTTATCAAAGTCAAGTACTTATATTAGATCTTTTTATTAATAGACTCATATATTTCCCATGTTCTTGTTGTGTGGTTTATAGAATATTTAAGAATAGAACAAATGAAATGGTTGTAGCCTCAGATGATATTATTATGAACTTTGGTAATCTTGCTTCAAGAGATACATTACATGTACGTTCAGTATTAGAATTAGGTGAAGATAAATTATTACCATCATTAACTATATCAAAATTTAGTGAAAAAATTTCATTTATACCAGAATTTATTGGAAGATCTTGTCTTCCTGAATCTTTTTCTGGTATAAAATCTCAATATAGACGAAACTATAATTCATTACTTCACAGTGTTTATTCTATAATATTTAATCATAAATCTCTTACTGTTCGAATTAATGCATTAATATTATTCCTTAAGCAATTATTATTCCCAATATATTTTTTATTTTCCTATTATCTTAGTATCAATTTAATTTTTTGTATTATAATGAATAAAAAATGTTTCAATCTGATATTTGAGGTTATTTTTTTCATTCTTGTAGAAATTGTATTTATTATCTCCTCAATACAATATCATAATCATAGTAGAGATAATTCTTTTCGATCATATCTATTATTTTTAATTCATGGAAAATTGATTTTTATCATCTTATTACCATTTTATTCCATTTATAATATGAATAATTTAAAATGGAGTGATTCGTATATTAGTAAAAATCCTGAAAGAAATCATGGTTCTGAAGAAATTCATAAAAATATTTTTGATTATATTAAAAAGAAAGAGAGAGAAAAAATGATGAGAAAAAATAAAAATAATCGAATAAATTATAAAACCAAGGAAAATGATAATAATAATAATAATGATAATAATAATGATAATAATAATAATAATGATAATAATGATAATAATGATAATAATAATAATGAATTGACAATTGATATTATTAATAATAATAATAAGAAAAAGAAGAAGGAGAAGAAGAATAATGAATTTACTATTGATATTATCAGCAACAACAACGATAATAATAATAATAATAATAATAATAATAATAGTGATTATCCAATAGATGCTTCAAATAATAAAAAAAATGATACATTGCTAAATAATATTCATATTGAATTAAATAATATGCCAATTAAAAACAATAATGATGATTCTAATTTATTATCTGTTACAATAAATAAAAAGAATAATAATTCACAATTATCATTAAAATCTGTTGATCCTATTATCCTTGGTAATCAAAACATGACAGCAACTACAGTTAATCCAATTCACCATGATAATTCATATAATACATCGACTAGAATAAATTCAAATAATCCATTTTTAAATAATTCTTCATCTTTTGATTACTTTAATACTAAAAATAACAATAATTATAAGAATAAAGATAAGGATAATGTCAATGATAATGATAATTATAGTGATAATGAAAATGATAATGAGAATGAAAATAATAATAATCATAATCATATTATTTCATCATCATCATCATCTGTTATTAAAAGTTCTGTAATTGATGATGTTAATAGTATAAATAATATTAAGGAAGAAAGAGAAAAAATATTTAAAATTAGACATAGTAGAAGAGATAGAAAAGGATCACGAGGTCAATATCCAATAAATCAAGCCTTTAAATTAAATAAATCTATAAAGACTTCTTGGGATAATAATAGTATTCATAGTAATTGTAGTATTTTAAGTAGTATATACTCACACTCTGGTAGTATTAGTAATTTGTCATCACATTTACAAAGACATAATAGATTAATTCAACATTCTCGTCAATCATTAGAACTAAAGAAAAAGGAAAGTATGCTATCTTTAGATAGAAGAAGTCAAACAAGTAGTGGTATTCTTTATAAAAGAAAGGCAACTACTAAAAAAGGTAATCGTCATACTTCCTCTGAAACGAATGAAGAATATGAAAATACTATTTTTATTAATAATAAATTAAGAGATTCAAAGGAAAAAAATAATGAAAAAAGTAATGAAAGTAAAAATAATAATAAGATTATTACTAATGATAATGGCAATGATTTATTAATACAAAATAAAATTTATTCAGATAAAACTGAAAATGAAAATGAAAATGAAAATGAAAATGAAGATAAAAACAAAAATGAAAATGAAAATAATAGCAAAAATAAAAATGAAATCGAAATTGTTAATGAAAATGAAATTGAAATCGAAAATGAAATTGAAATCGAAAATGAAAATGAAAATACAAATCGTTATTCTCGTCGTTTGAACTTTATAGAAGAAGATGTTGAGGGTAAAATAAATTTAGAAAAAGGAACAATTATGGATAACAAACTATTTTTAGATAAAAATCAAATATATAATAGAAAAATGAGTTTAGAGAAAAGTATAACTTTGGATAATGATAATACTTTCAGTAATAATAACGAAATGAGTTCATATTTTGATGATAGTCATTTAATCCATATAGAAGAAGATATTGATAATAAAATTGATATAGAAAGAAGTCGAACTTTGGATAGTAAAATAAGTTTAGAAAGAAGTTTAACTTTTTATAATGATAATACTTTTAATAGTAATAATGAAAATACTAATGAATTAATTATCATTGAAGAATCTTTTGAAGATGAAAGTGAAGATAATGGTAATGATAATGATAATGACAACAATAATAATAATAATAATAAAGTGAATAAAAACACATTCAAAAATGATTATAATATTGAAAATATATCTTTATCAAAATTCAATAGTAATGATAGTAATGATATTAAAAGTAATAATGAGAAAAATGATAATGATAATAATAATAAGAATATTTTATCTGATATAAATATTGATTCTAATATATTGACGCCGCCTCCACCAGTACTATATACAGATACTTATGATTTTGGTAATAGACAAAATCAAAATTCCTTTATTATAGGTGAATCATCTTTTGATGCTAATAATTCAAAAAATTTAGGTAATGATTCAACTATTATTGCTAATCATAGAATAAGTATGAATGTCATTAATGATAACATTATTAATCATAATTTAAGTCATAACTTAAGTCAAGATGATTCTATTATTAATAAAGAGATAAATAGCGAAATTTCACCAAGTGTTATTACTAATGTTAATAATAATGACTTTTTAGATGATAGTTATATAATAAAAAGTAATAAAAGTACTGATGATAAACCAATATCATCATTACATAGTCGTAAAAGATCTTATAGTTTAAATTTTAATTCTCAAAATAAACGTCAAATTCAAAGAAGTAATTCAAATAAATTAGAAAATTTCTCAACAAGTTTTGAATATGAAGAAGCTATAGTAGAAGATCGTCGTGATTCAATTGAAACTCATCAATATTATATTGGTGGTACTCATATGAATCCAGGTTTCTTTTCTAGTACTTCTAGAACATCATTACCTCAACGTTATCAAAGAGGTCAACCCAATGAAAAATATATTCCAACTTATACTTTATCACGTACTTCAAGAATTTCACTTTCTTCATCAACAACCAGTCAATTCCCTAATCGTCCTCGTATTGTATCTGGAACAACTTTTGGTTCAGATTATAATCCATCAAATACCACTTATTCTATAGTATCTATGACTGAAGTAGATTATGTTAGTTGGCGTGAATCAATTTCAACAGTAAATACAACCTCTAATATCAATAATAATAATAATACTAATAATAGTAATAGAATTTCAATTCTTCAAGATATTCATGATGAAATTTTTTATCTTTTAAAAGGAACAAAAGATAATCCAGTATCAAAAAAAGCGGTTAGAAAACATTTTTCAGAACAATATGGTTCAATTCTTGTAGAAAATTATGGTGAATATATTAATGAATATGTTTCAGAATTTTATCAAGATAGTTCATCATCTCATGTTATGTCTGTTCAAAGTGCAAATAGTAGTATATATAGTTTAAATAATGCTAGATATAGTAATAATTCTTCAATTAATAAACAATATGGTATACCTATACCTATACCTAATAATAATATGAATAATATGAATAATATGAGTAATATGAATTTTCAATCTAGAATTTCATTGTCCCCATCACAATCTTTATCAAATTCACAATCTTTATCTTATTCTCATTCTCTTTCACAATCACCATCACCATCCCATTCTCAATTTCATTCTCAATCTCAATCTCAATCACTTTCTTTATCTTTATCTCAATCATTATCTCAATCATTATACCCTCAATCTTCATCTCAATCTCTTTCTTCACCTTATCAATCACAATCATTATCACAATTATCACAATCATTATCACAATCATTTACTTAATCTCTTTCTTATTCTCAATCACTAATATGTTAATAATGACGTATTTAATTATTTATTTATTTTTTTTAAAATAAAATAAAATAAAAAAAAATAAAAAATAAAAAAAAAAAATAAAAAATAAAATAAAGAAAAAGAAAGCAAAAAAAAAAAAAAAAAAAAAGCAAAAAAAAAAAAAAAAAAAATAATAATAATAATAATAATAATAATAATAATAATAATAATAAAGAAAATAGAAGAAAAAAATTTTTTTTTCTTTTGTATTTATTTATTATTTGATTATTTTTAAAAATAAAAAAATATTAAAAAAATCTAATAAACTAAATAACAAATAATAATAATAATAATAAATTATAATACTAAAAATTTAAAAATAAAATATATAATAATTTTTATTATTATATATTTATAATAATAAAAATTAATAATAATACGATATAATGTTTTTAATGATAATTTAAATATCAATAATTATATTTAATAAAAAAAATAAAAATTGAATAAAAAAATAAAAATTAAAAATTAAAAATAATTAAAATAATAAAACAATAATATTATTTTGTTTTTAAATAATATACTTTATATAAAATAGTTTTTCTTTTTTTCTTTTTTTTTTTTTTTTATAATATAAATGTTATCAGGACAATATAGATTTAAAAACTATAATATTATTTAAATAAATTAATAATCATTTATTGAATATTATTAATTTTGAGTAATTTTTTATTTAATTTTTTTTAATAAAGTTTATAATGAATAAAATAATACATTACAAATATAAGGTACTAGTAGAGGTATTTCTTATATTGTTGAAATGAAAAAAAAAAAAAAAAAAAAAAAAAAAAAAAAAAAAAAAGAAGTTTTTATATCATTTATTTAACTTTATTTGGTCTGGTTACACTATTTTATAATAAATAATATTTATTAAAGTTCATTAAAATAATTGCCATAAAAAAGTAGCATCATATGCATATTTAATAACAAAAAATTTATTATTAAATTTTTTAGGTATTAATGAGAGTTTTATCTTTTATATATTCAAAAATTAAAACATAAAATATAATTTAATACTCACAAAATTAAAATATAAATTATAATTTAATACTCACAAAATTAAAATATGAAATATATTATTAATACTCACAAAATTAAAATATCAAATAAAATATAAAAATAAAAATAAAGGTAAAGATAATAATATTATTATATATAATATAAAATAAAATATAAGAATAAATATTTTTTTTAAAGTATACAATTTGTACATCATCTTTAATGAGTTTTTGTTATGATTCATGTATATAATATTTAAACACAAAATAAAATAAAAAAATAATACTAATAAGAAAGATAAAAATATTATATGACATAAAATAAAATATAAGAAGAGAAAGATAAAAATATTATTAAAAATATTATTAAAAATATTATTAAAAATATTATTATATATAAAATATAAAATAAAAGAGAAAGACAAAAATATAATTATATAATATAAAAAAAATTTATAAAAAATAAAAAGAAAGACAAAAATATAATTATATAATATATAAAAAAATTTATAAAAATAAAGAGAAAAGATAAAAATATTATAATATAAATTATAATATAAAATAAAATATAAAAATAAAGAGAAAAGATAAAAAATAAAGAGAAAAGATAAAAAATAAAGAGAAAGATATACACATGTATATTTATTTTTTAATAAAATTTATTTGCTTGTTAATAAAACTTTGATTTTTACAATTTTTTTTTTTTTTTTTGTTTGAATATTTTTTAATTCGTATTTAGTTAAATTAAAAAATATCATATAATATTTTAATTTTTTAATTTTTCATTTTTTTTCTTTTTTTTTTATTCTTTAATGTTTTTGCATCTATGGTAAAGCAGCAATACATTCAATTTCAACAAGAGCATCTTTTGGAAGTCTAGCAACCTATTATTATTATTAATTATTATTATATTATTATTATTATTATTATTATTCATTAAGATTATTATTAATTATTAATTATTATTATTATTAAATAGATATAATTTTAGAATAATATAAATTTTATAATTACTTCAATAGCAGCTCTAGCTGGTGGTTGCTTTCCCTTGAAAGTTTGACCATAAACTTCGTTCATTGGAACGAAATCGTTCATATCCTTTAAGAAGACAGTAGTCTTAACAACATGGTCAACATCAGTACCAGCAGCCTTTAAAACTTCGGTTAAGTTCTTTAAAACTTGAGCAGTTTGTTCCTTAATGTCCTTACCAACAATGACCATTTTTTCTGGATCTAATGGAATTTGACCACTAAAAAAAAAAAAAATCGAAATTAAAAAATTTAATTAGAATTTTATATATATATATTTTCTTAAAATGAATAATAATCTTATTATTTTTATTTTTATATATTTTTATATATATATAAAAATAAAAAAAATTCATACCTGCAGTAAACCATACCGTTAGCCTTAATAGCTTGAGAGTATGGACCGATAGCGGCTGGAGCAGATTCAGTGTGAACTTTTTCAAGAGCCATTTTTCTTTTTTTGTGGGTATTTTCCATTAATTAATATTATAAATTATAATATTTTTTTTTTTTTGTTAAAGAAAAAAAAATAATTATGCGTTTTTTTTTTTATATATATATAATCTTTTTTTTTTTTTTTTTTTTTCAATCTATATCAATTACGTTATACAATAAAATCTGTATAATACATACATCAGTTTTTATTATTACTCATACATTTAAAAGTCCAATAAAATAAAAAATGTAAAATTAATGTATCTCATTTATATAAATATATATATATATAAATCGAATATTTAGAAAGATTTACATATTATGAGTTAATCCAACTTTATTATATAAAAATGAAATGTATGATATAAATAACAATGTATTATTAATATATATGGTTAAATTAAAATATGGCTTAATAACGGTCACATGACTGAAATATGATATTAGTAATTATCATCAAAAATTATATATATAATATTTGTGGCTCAACAATATATTTAATATTATCAAAATTTTTTTGATTATATAATTAAAAAAATTATTTGGTTATTTATAAAAAAAATCAAAACACTTAATAATAAAATTTAATAATAAAAAATTCTTTAATTATAATCAATAAAGAGAACCAATCAATTAAAAAAAAATTCCATTCAGCTTAACAAAAACAAAACTTTTAGTTTTCAATATAAATCAATTATCAAACATTCATTTTATTTCATTTTTAATCAATATTACTAATTATATTTAATTTTTTATTTTTATTTTTATTTTTATCTTTATTTATTGTTTTATTATTTATTATTATTTTTCATTTTATTTTAAAAATATATATATTAATATTAATTTTCAGGAACCAATTGCGTATATAATGGTCCTCTTGCTTTTATCAGCATAATTGCTATGACTGGTGCCAGCAAATGGTTTCATCTTTAAACTAATATTATTTATATATTATAAAAAGAATATTAAAGCATATAAATTAACTATTTTATATTGCTTTTTATTCTTTTTCTTTTTTTACTTTTTCTTATTTGCTTTTTTTTTTTTATTTTTTTTGCAACTTTTTTTATAAGGTGAAATTCAAATTTTACTAAATATTTCAATTTATATTCAATCTGTAAAATTATTTTGAAAATGATTGGATGATATTCCTACATATTGTATTAATGATTGGAACATCCATAGAATTGTTGTATTAAATTTTTTTAAATGTATACATATTTACATTAAAATACAAAATCTTGGGAAGTGTGCATTTTGGCAATGTATTTCGTAAATGTATCGCGCATTAAAATAACGTATTATTTAAATGTATTATATTGTGGCTTATAAAATAAATAAATAAAAAATTTATTATATTATTAAAATCAATATTTTATTTATTATTGATTTATGAAACCAATTTATTAGTGGTATCTTCTTTTTATTAATATTTCTTTTTTTTTTTTATTTAACTTATGAAATAAATAAAATATTATGTGAAATTTAAAATTTATATTTATAATTCTTTAAATTATGAAATAAAAAAAATATTAAGTGAAATTTAAAATTTATATTTATAATTCTTTAAATTATGAAATAAATAAGAAATGT
This sequence comes from Anaeromyces robustus, assembly GCA_002104895.1. Taxonomy (NCBI): domain Eukaryota; kingdom Fungi; phylum Neocallimastigomycota; class Neocallimastigomycetes; order Neocallimastigales; family Neocallimastigaceae; genus Anaeromyces; species Anaeromyces robustus. The sequence continues at coordinate 167,384 of MCFG01000091.1, read as the reverse complement.
TTTAATATACAAGTACTAGTATATAAACTCTCTTAAAAAATTTTTATATAAATGTGGCGTCAAAAAATATTTATATAAATTTAAAATATGAAATGTGGCGTAAAGGACCTGTCAATGCAAAAAATTTCATGTACATTGCCGAAATGCTACACTCAGCAAAATCTTGTATATTAAGGAAAACACAACAACAAAATTTATGCATTTATTATAAATTAAAAGGTTAGATTTTTAATTTTTAAAAATTTAAAAAAAAAGATTTAATATAAAAATATTATAAAACTAATTAGTATTTTGTATTTATTTGTATTTATAATAAATATTATATTTTATATTTTTTAAAGTTTTAAATGATATATTATTAATAATCTATTAAGATGTAAAACATGTTTTTATCAACTAGCATTCCTTAACAGTAATACTGGTAAGGTTAGTATGTGATAAAACTTTTTTTATAGATTAATTATAATAACTTCATTTAATATTATTATTAAATAAAGTTATATATTAACCACTATCCATTTATATTAAAATAATATTTTTTTAAAAAGATTGAACAACATCGCTGTGAAGAATTTTATTTATATAGCTCTGTTTTTTTTTTTTTTTTTTCAAATAAATGAGTGTAGATAGCTTTTTAACAATTATTGAAAGCGAAAATTATAATAAAGCTAAAAGAATTATAAATGATGCATTTAGAAAAAATGCTTTTTGGGATTTGAATGATAGAAATGATTGTGGGTATTATCCATTGATAAGACTTGTTAAAGCGAATAACATAGAAATGGTAAATTTAATTATAGATTATGCTAATAAAAATAATATTATTTTGGAATGGAAGGTAAAAAGTGGAAGTGATAGTTATCCTCTATTATTTGCCAATTAGCAATAATAATATGAAAATTGTAAAGGCCATTATGGATTATACCATGGAAAAGGAAATTTTTTCTTTATATTTAAATGATAAAGATATTAACAAAAATTGTCTACTTTTAGAAGCAATTTCTCAAAATAACGTAAGAATGGTTCAATTGTTAATTGATTATGCCGATAAAAATAATATTATTTTGGAAGTGAAAGCAAGGGATATAGATGGAGTTAATTCACTTTTAATGGCTATCGAAAAAAATAATATAGATATGGTTCAATTAATTATGGACTATTCTATTAAACATAAAATTATTTTTGATATAAATGAAAAAAATAAAACTAATGTTGTTTTAGAATTCAATGACATTGATGGGATAGATATTCCATTTTGGATTGGTGTTAATAATGGGTAGAATAGTGAAAAACTATGCTGATCTTCATGATTTTTGAATTTTTAAGTTATTTAAATTGAAAAAAACTAGTTTAATATGATAATATATAAACTACAGTTGACAATTTTAACAAATTTCGTTAATATTTATTCCACTTTAATAATTAAATTTGTAATATTAATTTAACACTACTATTGGATAAATCTTTAATAATTTTTTTTTCTTTTAATATTTATAAAAGTTAAAAGCAAATGATATTAAAACAATAAATATTTTATTTTATTTTATTTTATTCGTTCTTTTTTTGATTGATCTACCAAATATAAAATTTGAACTATTAGTTTAATAATGATAGTAACGATTATAAAATTATATTATTATTATATATAATTATTTATTTTAATTCATTATATTTTATTATACAGAATCATTTATTTTAATTTAATTTACACCTTTTCGTTTTCTTTTAAAATTAAAACTATTTCATAATTTGTAAATACTCTTTCATTAACTCTCAGTTTAATATCAAAATACAAAAATTAAAAATTAAAATAACATCGACTCTAAACATTCTTAAATATATTTATTTATATAATATCTATTAATTTTAATCTATTAATATTTTTCAATAATGGGTTTATTTGGTAGTAATAAGTCAACTGTAGAAAATTTTGTAGAAAGTGTAAAAAAGAAAAATATTAAATAAAGCAAATGAAGCTAAAACTGTTTTATATTTGAATAAAAAATCAGAAAAAGGAGAGTATCCACTTACAGCACTTGTTATGGTGGATAATCTAGAAATGATTAGATTTACTATAGATTATGCTAATAAAAATAGTATTACATTAGAATGGAATGTAAAAGATAACAAAAGATATCCACTTTTTGAAGCCACTTATAATGATAATACAAGTATAGTTAAAGCCATTATTGATTATGCTACTCAGAAAAATATTATTTTGGATTTGAATAGTAAAGATACAGAGAAAAATTTTCTATTTATGAATGCTGTCAGAAGTAAAAATATAAAAATACTCCAATCACTTATTGAATATGCTGATAAAAATAATTTTTATGAAAGCTATGGAATTAGATAGTATAGAAATAACATTAATTATTGATTATGCTGATAAAAAAATATGTTGTTGACAATCAATGAAAAAAGCAAAGAAAAATATTATCCACTTTTATGTGCTGTTTACAAAAATAATATTGATCTAGTTAAATTAATTATGAATTATGCCGACAGAAAAAGAATTCCTTTAATACTAAATGATAGAAATGATTTTGGAGAATATCCAGTGAAATGGATTGCTCAATTTAAAATATTGATATGGCAAAATTATTAAAAAAATATGCTGTTGATCATGAACTTAAGATAGAATTCGAAGAATATGAAATTGGTGAATATGACATGCAGAAATTGATGAAAAAAGATTACACTGACTATAGAGGTATGATTATTAGAATTCTAAAGGATAATAAGGAGGGAGGGTTTTATTTTTTTTTTATTAAATAAAAATAAATATTAAAAAATAAAATTAAAAAGTATATTAAATTTAAAATAAAATAAAGTAAAATAGAATAGAATAAATGAAGGATAAATATATTCGATTATATTATATAAAATGAATGATATATTTAAAATATGAAAATTTTATAATTATAATAATTATCAGAAAAGAATAAAAAATCTATTTTATTTCATCATCACCATTCATTATTATTATTTATTTATAATAATTATATCATTAATTATATGAATTTTTATTAAGGAAATTCTTAAACCAGAAGAAAAAAAGAGAATAAATGAAGAAAAAGAGAAAAAAGAAAAAGAGGAAAAAGAAGAAAAAGAGAAAAAGGAAAGAGAAGAAAAAGAAAAAAAGAAAGGAAAGGAAAGAGAAGAAAGAAATAATAAAGAAAAAGGACAAATGGAAAAAGTGAAAAAAGGTATTTAACATGTATTATAGATGATATTTTTTTATATTAATAATTTACAATTTAGAATGATAATAATATAAAGTCTCTTTTTCCAGTAAGATTAAATCTATAATAAAAAATGATGATGATCGTTATACCTTCATTGGTGAAAAATATTATGAATGGAAAATTAGAAATTGGAAGGAACTTGAAAGTGAAGAATATGGTCCAGAATTTATGGCAAATGATTATATATGGTAATAATAAAATAGAGAAATAATTAATAATATATAATAAAAAAAATTGTCTATAATAACAATAATAATAATAATAATGTAGGAAATTAATGATAAAAAAACATAATAAAGATAATGATGAAAAATATATTAATATTGGTTTACGTATATTTGACGACGACGTTAGAGAACCAATTACATCAAATTTTGTAATATTTATTCGTAATTATGATAATGATAAAAATATACAAAGCTGAATTATTTAGTAAGTAATCATTATATAAATTTTAAATAATAGATAAATATTTTTTAATTAAATGGTACCAAATATATACTAAAACTAATTAAAAAAAAATTAATATAATACAATATAATATACTTTTAAAATTTTTATAGGTAAATCACCTATATTTTTCCATAAAAAGAAAACCAATCGTATATTTCAAAAATTTATAATAGAAAAAGAATTATTCATATTCATATTATATAATAATATTATTATTAGAAAAAAAAAATAAAATAAAATAATTTCAAAATTACATTTTAAAAATCTAATTCTAAATTCTAAAATTTAAATTTATTAAATTATTTTTTATTTTATTTATTTTTATTTTTTTTTTTTTTCGACTATTTATTTAAATAATTTAAAGAAAATAAGAAAAAAATAGTTTATAAATACTTCAATAAAATATAAAATTCAATAATACATTTTAAATATATTTAAAATTTCAAAAACTATATATCTAATTCAATTCAACATTTCATATTTTCCAAATATTTCAAATTTTCTAAACATTTCATATTTTCTAAACATTTCATATTTAATAAAATAATAGAAAAATAAAATAAAATAAAATAAAAAAAATAAAAAAAATAAAAAATAAAAAATAAAAAAAATAAAATAAAATAAAAAAGAATAATAATAATAATAATAAACTATTGTATAAAAAAAGTAATTTCAAAATTACATTTTAAAAATCTAATTCCAAATTCTAAAATTTAAAATTTTTTATTTTATCTACATTTATTTATTTTTTTTTTTGACTATTTATTTTTTAATTTTTTAAATAATTTAAAGAAAATAAGAAAAAAAAATTGTTTATAAATACTTCATTTTAAATATATTTAAAAATTTCAAAAATTATATATCTAATTCCGTTCAACATTTCATATTTTCTAAACATTTCATATTTAATAAAATAATAAAAAATAAAAAATAAAACTAATAGGAAAAAATATTTTAATTAATTATTATTATTATACACTAGAGTTTTCAAAATTAAAATTATAAAAAACAAAAATTTAATAACGTCTATAAAAAATAAAACAAACAAAAAAAAAAAACTATTGTATACTTTATGAGATAATGATACTATAGTCAAATATATAAAAGGGAAAATATTGTGTTATAATTATATACCAAAATTATTTATTTATTAATATAGATAATATATATCATTACATTTTATTTCTATTTTTAATATTTATAATTTAATAAAATAAAAATGAGTTCTAAAAAAAAGGTTTCTTATTTTTATGATCGTATGTAATTTTTATGTTAATATTATTAATTTAATAAAATGTTTTTACATTATTTAAGAAGTTATCCTAATTTTTAATATCTTTACACTTTCGCCTTATAATATTTTTCAATAATATATATAAACATTAATATTAATAAAAAAAAGCTGATGTTGGAAATTTCCAATTTGCACCTCACCATCCAATGAAGGTTTGTCATTTACATTATAAATATATATATACTATGAAAATATATAATAATAAGTGTATATATATATTAAATTTAACTTTATAAATAAATATATTCTATACATTATATTTAAAATAATTGATTTTTCTATTTACTTATTCATTATTAACAGCCATTAAGAATAAGAATGACTCATGATTTGATACTAGAATATGGCCTATTTAATAAGCTTGAAATATATGTTAATATAATATTTCTTATCATATATATAATATTAATATATATAATATTAAATAATATCACTATATGTACATATTTTAACTTAATTTATATATATCTTCTTCTATTAATTTAATTCATACTATTATTTAATTTCTCTTTAAAAAAGAGACCAATAAGAGCAACCTCAAAAGAAATGACACATTTTCATACAGAAGAATATATTAACTTTCTACAAAAAATTACACCAGAACATTGTGATGAATACGAGCGCTTACAAGTAAAATGTATTGTAAAAAAAAAAAAATACCTCATATAATAATTTATTATTATATAAATATATCTTTTTAAAATTATATTATATATTATTTTTATATTATAAATATATCATTTTAATGTAATAATTTATTATATATATAAAAGATAATGTTGGTGAAGATTGTCCTGTATTTGATGGTTTATATGAATTCTCTTCAATATCAGCTGGTGGTTCAATGTGTAAATATAAAATTTCAAATATATATATATATATATTATCATTATTATTATTATTATATTTACTTACCAAATATTATAAATAATAATAATAAAAATAATAATAATAATTAAAAAAAAAAAAGCTGCAGCAAATAAACTAAATAGAGGTGAATCTGATATATGTATTAATTGGGCAGGAGGTTTACATCATGCAAAAAAATCTGAATCTTCAGGTTTTTGTTATGTTAATGATATTGTTCTTGGTATACTAGAATTATTAAGATATCATGCTAGAGTATTATATATTGATATTGATCTTCATCATGGGGATGGTGTTGAGGTAAATATTAAATACACATATTAGATTTAATAAAAGTAAATATATTACAATTAAATTATATTGATAATGACATATATATGTATATATATTTATATATATTTATATTCTTAATAAAAAATAGGAAGCATTTTATTCCACAAATAGAGTAATGACAGTATCATTTCATAAATATGGACAATTTTTCCCAGGAACTGGAAATTATAATGTAATTGAAAAATTTTAATAAATTATTTCTTTCATATCATAAATAAAATATTTAAATATTTAAATTAATATTATTAATATTATTAATGTTATTAATAACTTTATACTTAAAGGATATTGGTTCAAATTTGGGAAAATATCATGCTGTTAATGTTCCATTAAAAGGTAACATCTCTTTTTACATATTTTTCATATTTTTGACAACATTAATACAATAATAAAGAACAATAATTAATTTTTTAAATTATATATATATATGTATAATAATAGATGGTATTGATGATGAAGCATACCATTCACTATTTATGCCTGTAATATAATAATAATAATAATAATATATAATATTATATAATATATATTTATATTATATATAATAATTATAATTAATTATATATTTTTATTAATTTATTATTAATTATTATTCAATTATTCAATATAAATAATACTAATAATAATAATAATAAAGATAATAAAACATATTATTGATTGGTATAGACCAGGTGCTATCGTTTTACAATGTGGAGCTGATTCAATTAATGGGGATCGTTTAGGTGTTTTTAATTTATCAATGGTAATTAATTAATAATTTAGATAAATATTTATAATAGCAATATTCAAAAATTAATAATAAATAAATATATATATATGTATATGTATAATATCCAACAATTAATAAATAATAATATATGTATATACAGAAAGGGCATGCAAAATGTATTGAATATGTGAAATCATTTAATCTTCCATTACTTTTACTAGGAGGTGGTGGTTACACAGTAAGAAATACAGCAAGAACATGGACACATGAAACAGCAATAGCAATAGGAGAAGAATTACCATTAGGTTTATATAAAATCTATTATAAAAATTTAAATTGAAAATAATAATAACAAAAATATATATATATATATAATTATTATTTAATGATTATTAATTTCTTTTTTTTTTTTTTTTTTTTTTTCTAAAAAAATCATTATTATTATTATTACTATTATTATTGGAAAATAAAGAAATACCAGATAATGATTATATAAAATATTACGCTCCTGATTATATATTGGATATTGCAGCTAGTACTACAGCAAAAAACTTAAATTCAAGAGAATATTTAGAAAAAATAAGGTAAATATCTATAATTTTATTTTTATTATTATTATTATTATTAATTAACAATAATAATAATCATACATTTATCTTCCTAATCATATATTAAATAATACAAAAAGAGAAAGAATAATAGAAAATTTAAGACATACAGAATTTGCTCCAAGTGTAGAATCAATAGGTAAATATATCTTTACTTATTTATATAAAATGATATCAAATATATAATATATATCACATAATATTTATATCAATTTTTACCTTTAAATTACTATTCTTATTAAATTTTCATTTAATGTATATAATTAATATTTTATATATTAGTAACACCGAGAGATTTTGAACAAGAAGAATATGATGAGCCTGATCCAAATATAAGAATATCTCGTAAATATTAAAAAAAAAATGTTTTGTTAATATTGGTATTTAATTATTATAGAATATTTACAAATTAGTAATTATTTGTTATCTTTTTTTTTTTTTTTTTTTTTTAATTATAATAATAAATAGAGGAAGAAAAAGACAAATATAGAGTAAAGGAAACTTCACTTTCAGATTCTGAAGATGAAGATACAATGGATAATTCAAAATTTCATCGTCAACATAGAGATTATTCAAAAGATTAAAAAAAAAAATATTTAAATCAAAAAAAAAATTTTTTTAATTTATTTATATAATAAAATTAAAATTGATCAATTAAATAAATATTAAAATAAATAAAAAAATATATATTAATTTAAATTAAAAAAAAAAAAAAAACACTTTATTGTTACATAAATACAATATTATATATATATATATATATATATATATTTTTTTTTTTTTTTTAACTTTTAATTTATATAAAATAAATTGCAATTTTTTTATTCTAAATAATTTTATAATTAAAATAGTACAAAATTAAATACATTTTTTCTAATAGAATAATAGTATTCTAAATATATAATATTTTATAGATAAACGAAATACAGAATTTTAATTATGAAAAAAAAATTATTTTTTTTTTTTTTTCAATTGTAAATAGATAAATATTAATAGTAATGTATATAATTATTGTTTTTTTTTTTTTTTTTTTTTTTTTTTTTTTTCTTTAGTGCAATTACTGAGTATTATTAAATGTAATATTAATTTATAATATATGATTTATAACTAATTTTAATTTTCTTCGTTATTTGATATTGAAATTTAATAGTTTCAATATTATATATATATTATCATATTTTTTCATCATTGTTATTATTATTTTCTTTACTATTTTCATCATTTTTTTCATCTTTATGATCATTAGATTTCAAAATATTAGAATCATCTAAAACATCAACACTATCAAAATATTCAACGCTATCATAAAATTCATCATTACTGCCTTTGTTTATACTCTCAAAACTCTTCATTAGTTTAGAATCTTCATCTATAACTACACTTTTAATACTCTTTCCAACTTCAAAATTACTATTATTATTATCATTATTGTTATTAACATTGTTCTTGTCATCATTTTCATTGTTATCATAATTATTATTATTATCATTAACATTATTGTTATCAATAATGTCATTATTAGCATCATTATTATTATCATTAATATTATTGTCATTAGTATCATTATCATTACCGTTATTTACATTATTCTTGTCATCATTTTCATTGTTATCATCATTATTATTATTATCATTATTATCATTATTATCATTATTATTATTATTATTATTGTCATTATTATTAGCATCATTATTAATATCATTAATATTATTACTATTATCATCATTATTATTAATAATATCATTATTAATATCATTATTAATATCATTATTATTATTATTATTATTGTCATTATTATTAGCATCATTATTAATATCATTAATATTATTACTATTATCATCATTATTATTAATAATATCATTATTAATATCATTATTAATATCATTATTAATATCATTATTAACATCATTATTAACATCATTATTAACATCATTATTAATATCATTATTAACATCATTATTAACATCATTATTAACATCATTATTAACATCATTATTAACATCATTATTAGAATCATCATCATCATCATTATTATTATTATTATTATCATCATCATTATCATTATTATCATTGTTATCATTCTCATTTATATTAATAATGATATTATTATTATTATTATTTTCATTATTATTATTATCGTTTTCATTTTTATTAATGATAATATTGTTATTATTATCATTCTCATTATTATTATTATTATTATCATTTTCATTATTATCATTATTAATATCGTTGTTATCATTATTATTATTAATTTCTTTGTTTTCTATTACGTTTTTAAGGTTTCTTTCATTATTATTATCTCCAATTAAATTATCAGTACTTTTAGATCGTTTATATTTCTTTTGAAGTAAGAAAATACCATAAACAACACCAAATTTAACTTCTTTTAATGAAACTCTATTATCTCCTGAAAATGAAATCTTTTGACCTCTATTTAATAATTTCCTTTGAATAATTTTATTCCAACCATTATGTTCCCATAAAGCATTTCTAACATTTAATGGTAATTCATCATTAACCCAGAAACTTGTGATACAGAATAATGAATCAGTATAAGTACAAATATTATAATAGACTTTTAAATTTTTAAATAAATAAGAAATTGGAGGTTTTGTCTTGAAAAATTTAAGTTTCCTATTACTCCATTCAAAGTTTTCTGGAATTTCTATATCATTATACATATCAACAAATTCCTTAAATGGTAAAAATCCTTTTCTATCTTTATCATACTTATTCCAAGCATCTGTAAATCTTTGTTTTACTAATTCCATTCTTGCAATTTCATCATGTTCTTGAAGCATCATAACAAATGAATCTACAATAATGGCAATAAAACTATTTAAAAGAATCCAATTAATAATAATTTGTAATGATATAAAATAAAATGGTGATAATAAATTGCCACAATTTTCACTTCCTTCAACACAGAATCTTATTGTTCTACCAACACAATCTGCCATAGCTATTGGCCAATTTTCACCTGTTGTGAAAATAAATACGGATAATAAACTTTTAAAGAAAGTTGAAAAATTCAAATGACTATTAAGTATATCAGTATTCTCATAATTAATATCACCAAAATAGTAGCATCCAATGAACGCGTAAGCTATCATTATAATAACCATTAACTAATATATTTTGTTTTTGGTTTTTTTAATAGTATATTATATATATTATATACAATAAATAAAAATAAATAATCAATTTTTTAATAATTTAATTTATAATAATAAATATAATAGTAATTAATACTTACGAAGAAAATATTTAATAGTTGTCTATATTTAGTCGAAACTACTTGAGCTATAGCTTGAATGCTTCGAGCAAATTTAATTAAACGAAACATTCTAATTAATCGAATTGAAACAAAAATATTTGATTTTATTAAATCTGAAGAAACTACAACATTTAAGACAGATAATACAACAATAACTAAACAAAGATTCCTCCAATTATCACTAAAGAAGAATTTGAAACCATAGGCATAAAATAGTAATATAACTTCTACTACATAAATAAACAAGAATCCGTATTCAGATATAAGTTGTAAGTAATCTTCAAATTTTGATTGATCATCGTGATTTAATAATAAAACAAATATATTTAATGCTATAATAAATAATATAGTTCTATCATAATATGGAGATTCAAAGAAATTTCTTATTTTTTTATGGAATGCATTTTTTATTGATGGCATTCTTTTATATGGTTTTGATGTAATCAAAAGTGAAACATATTCATGTATCTTTTTCTGATTACTATTTAAATTCTATATTATAAAAATATAATTAAATAATTTATAAAGTAAATTTAAAAAATAATAATAACAATAAAAATATAACAATTAAAAATAACAATAAAATATATAAAAATATATAATAAATATATATATTAGAAAATATATTTATTTAAATATATATATATATGATTATTATTATTTTCTTCCTTTAATATATTATATGATTATTATTATCATTATTAAAAACTTACATTAATTCCTTTTAAAATATCTGAATTTCTTTTAATACTATCATAAGCAATACCAGTAACAACAGCTAAAAATATCCAACTTCCAACAATAATAGATAAAATGTAATATACAGATACCCATTTATTAATACCAGGTTGTCTTATTTCATTATCAGAACCATAACCCATGAAGTAATACATTATATCAGGCCAACCTTCTTGATTTGATAAAACAAAAGAAGTTTGTAAACTATCAAAGAAATTATCATATCCTACAAAATATCCCCACATACTTCGATCCATTTCTCTATCCCAACTTGAACTATAGAAAACACCAGTGCAATTTTCCTTAGATTCAATATTAGGATTTGGATCATTACATGTATAACCATCACCTGTATATAATGATAATCCAATAACTGAAGCAATAAGTAAATAAAACATAAATGGAATAATTGCAGTCATAAGAGAAGGAATAGTTTTCCAAATAGCTAAAGTAACAATTCTTAATTCACGGCTTAATTTAATTAATTTAATAATTCTCATTAATCTAAATACTCTAAGAATTAAAAGATTTTCAGCAAATTCGAATAAACCAACAACAGAAATGATAATAACACATAAATCAATCCAATTTAATGGACTTCTTAAATAAGCATTTGAATCAATAATTAATCCTTGAGCTATAGCTTGGAGTATAAATTCAAAAATAAAGAATATACCAAAAATTACATTAAGTATATATATAATATCTTTTGTTTTTTTACTAGATTCAATAACAACAACTTTTCCATTAATAACTTGACGTTCTGGAATATCATAGTATAATATAGCACAACTTAAAATAATAATAATTGTAATAATAACATTATAGGAAAGACTTTCAGTTACTTTCCTAAATAATTCTACACATCTAGATAACCTATATTTATAATATAATCCTTTAATACCTCCTTCTTTACTTAATGTTACCATAATTTTTCTTCTTTCATTATGTAATTTATCAATCTCTTTATTTTCTAAAAGATTTTGACTACCTTTTGATATTTCATTTTCAATAATACGTAAGTTTTCAGTTAAAGCCATATGTTGTTTTTCAGTTAAATCATTATTTGATAATGGATATTGTTGAGCTTCATTTAAAGGACTAGATTTATTTATTTCAACCACACAATTATTATTCTCTTTACTTTTTCTTAAATCAAACCTTTTCATAAAAGATAAACTTCCAGTTCCTTCTTTGGTAATATCAATAAATCCACCTAATGTACTCTTTAAAAACTTTAAAGTTTGAATAGGTACATTAGATTCATCTGTAGTATTCTGATCTTCTGTAATTTTATCTTGGAAAGCACCAATAATAATAGCTACTAAAATATTTGAAAGGAAGAATGATCCAATAATTGCTATATTTTATTATTAAATATATATATTATAAAAAAACAAAAAAACAATTACATGTATTAAAAAAAAAAAAGATTTTTTTTTAATTAAAGCATATTGAATATTAATTATTTTTAATATTAATATTAGATTAATAAAATAAAAACATACATATAATAATTGGAATTAAAACATATTGAATACCCCTAGCATGAACACAAGAAGCTTCAATATTATTCCAATTTTCCATAGTAAAAAGTTGAATAATCGAAAGAATAGAATTTGTAAATGTATCAAAATTCTCATCTGGTACACCTTCTTCAAAGTTCATTGTACCTGAAAAGAGTTGATAACCAAATGTGGCAAAAATAATTACAGACATGAGCCAAATAATAATTAAACTTATAATATCTTTAAAAGAATCTTTTATAACTTCAAATAAATATTGGAATTGTTTTGAATATTTACTAACACGTAAAACTCTTAATGATCTTAAAATTCTAAAAATGAAAAAACCTTGTTCTGATGGAATTACAAACTGATCTAAAACAGATAAAATAGTGAATGTTCCATCCATAACATTAAAGAAAGTCTGTTTAACATAACCAACAGGATTAAGCATAATTAATTTACATACCATTTCAACAGCGAAAATTATAGTACATATATCAGAAATACTTGATATAGTTTTTCTAGTTTCTGCTGAAGTATCTTTATTAATTAAACAAGTAGAAACAGTGTCAATAATAATAATGAGTAGCATAATTGAATCCCAAGCATTATTATTCATAATAAAATTTAAAATTTTTTGAATAAAATTAACAAGAGTTGATCGTCTTAACTTCAACATTATTTTTGAATTCACAAATCCATATACTAATTTTTTAATATGTTTAGAAAATGTATTTTTCTTCTTTTTTTCTTTTTTATCATTTTCTTCTGAATTTTCATTTTCTCCATTACTTATTTTTTCTCTTTCATTGCCTTCCTCATTTTCATCTTCACCTTCTTCAATTTCGTCCATTAAATTATTAGATATAACAGCAACAATAAGTTGCAATATAAACCAATTTCCAAGAATAATAATAATTAAATAAAAAAAAATACCCCAGTATGATGAACTATCTGAAGTCATAAAAAGAATATCACTCCATCCTTCCATTGTAATAATCTATATTTAAAAAAAAAAAATTAAAACAGTTTAAAAAATATACATATGTATCATAAATTAAATAAATTAATAAAAAATAATATTTTCATGATTATTATATATATTATATTTTATTATTTAAAAATAATAAGTTACTTGAAAAATGGTTAAAATAGAATATAATATATTATCAAATCCAACTGTATTATAAAATGGATTTTCATCTGTTTTCATACAATTATAACCTTCAGGACATTGAAAACCGCTAGACGAAGTTGAACATATTTGTTCATCATCATATACCATACCATAATCATTAAGACATCTATATTTTAGTTTTCCACCATACATATGAACTCCAAGAATTCCCGAAAAGATAAAAATAAATACAGTAAAAATGACAATATCTCTAATAACAGGTAATGATTTTCTTAATGCTCTAAAAATTATATTAATACCTCTCAACCCTATTATCATTAATATTTTTTTTTATTGATTTTTTTTTTTTTTATTTTTATTGTTTTTGTATTAGAATTTAATTTAATAATTATTTCATTTGTTATAATTATTTGTTCAATTTTTATAGTAAAATCATAAATATATTAATATTAATATTATTTTTTTAAGAGTTTTGTTTATTTAATGATAATTTATATGAATATTATAAATAAGTTATATTTCAATTAAAAATAATATAATATTATTAATTAATATAAAAATATGCAATCATCTTGAATATATTTATAAAAAAAAAAAAATTACATTTAATTCTAGGTAAATATTTAAAAATACTCCATAATCTAATAGCTGAGAAATTAGGAAGACCAGCTAAGAAAAGAATATTAACAATAATAACTACAATATCAAAATAAGTCCAAAATCCATTAAAACGTTTCCATGAAATTGTGTTTGCAATAATAGATATTATAGCTTCAAAAATAAAATAAATACTAAACAGTTGGTCTGATGAAACTAAAAAAGCATATATACTATTCACATTATCGTCATCATTAACATCTTGAGTACTAATATATAAATTTAAAAAAATCATAAAAAGAGAAAAAGCAACGAAATATTTGCTTTCAATAATTTTGTGACAAATATTTTGAATAGGCTGAAATGCCTTCTTTAAACCACTCATTTTGTTATTTTATTATTATTTAATACTATTGAATCAAAAACATTAATTTTTTTACTAATTTAATTATTATTATTATTATTATAATTATATTCAAATATATGTATAATAAAATACTAATTATTTCAATAATTTATAATATTGAAAAATATAAAAATTTTTATAAAGAATAAATTCTTTTTTAAAATAAAAATAAATTAATAAAAAAATCTAAAATTTAAAAATTAAAAATTGAAAGTTGAAAGTTAAAAATTAAAAATTAAAAATTAAAAAATTTAAAAAATAAATTAATAAATATTCTTTGCGATTAAAACTATTATCAAAATAAAAAGTAATTTTATCAATTTGCATTATTTAAAAAATGTAAACTTTGAAATTTTATTAATTAATAATAATAATAATAAATTCTTATACTTTATTATTTGTAAATATTTTTAAGTTTAAAGTCTTTAAATTGTAAAATAAAATAAAAAAATTATGAAATAGGAAAAAATTGAAATTAAAGCATAAATAATGTTATCATTTATTATTTATTTATGATTAGTGAACTTTAAAATATATTTGATTATATATATATCACTTTAATCCTTTTTTTTTTAATTTTTCAATTATCTTTTTAATATTAAATAAAGTAAAATAAAATATCTAATAAAAATTCCTATATATCTATTATATTCACGATGAATAAATGAGTTAAAATTTTAAATTCTATATTTTCATTTATTTATTTATTTATTTATTTATTTATTTATTTATTTATTTATTTATTTATTTATTTATTTATTTATTTATTTATTAATTTATTTATATTTTTATTTATTTATCTATTTATTTATTAATTTATTTATATTTTTATTTATTTATCTATTTATTATTTATTTATTTATCTATTTATTATTTATTTATTTATTTATTTATTTATTTATTTATTTATTTATTTATTTATTTATTTATTTATTTATTTATTTATTTATTTATTTATTTATTTATTTATTTATTTATTTATTTATTTATTTATTTATTTATTTATTTATTTATTTATTGTTTTATTGTTTTATTGTTTTATTGTTTTATTTTATTTATTTTATTTTTTTTTTTTATCTTTTTGTGTAAAATACTACATTTAAATTATTACAAAAAAAAAAAAATAATAATAATAAAATTTTTTTTGGATAAATAATTAAATAATATTTTATAATTTATAATATAATATGATAAATATTAAATACCTATTATTTATTTTCTCTTTTTACTTTATTTTCTTATTCTTACTTTTTTTTTTTTTTAATTATATATTATTATGATATATTAATGATATATTATAATGATATACTGTTATTAAATAAATAGATAATAAAATATATTAGAAAAAATAAAAAATAAAAAAAAAAAAAAATAAAAATAAAAAAATAGAATTACAATATGTTTATTGATAATTAATTAATTAATAAATGAAAAAAAAAAAAGAAAATAAAAAAATTAAAATAAATATTTTTTTATAAAAAAAAATTTTTTTAATATAATTATTATAAATATTATTAATTATTTTGTAATAATTTCAATTTTATCTTCATTCTTTGCTTTCCTTGACTTTTTAAATCTAACTTGAACTCGATATATCGCATAAACTACATAAAATTGCAATACATCTTTGGTAATGTCAAAAGATTCATTATCATCATATTCATCTTTACTATATGGTTTAATAATATTACGCAGAGAACTGGAAACTCTTGTATATTTCTTAAGCTTATTACTACTTCTACTTCTCATACTATTATGAAGTGAACTTTCCTCAAAAACAACAGATGAAGGAGAACGAAAACCACTGTGGTATCTATTTATTGTATTATTACCAAGTGAATTTTTATTTTTTATAATAGTATTAATACGTTTATTAATTTCATAAGTAATATCCATATTTTTTGTACTACTAGTAGTTGATTCGGATGAATCAAATCTTGTATATGATTGATTATAATGATTATCAATACTATTATTACCACTATTATTATTATTATTATTATTATTATCATTATTATTATTATTATTATTATTATTATTATTATTATTATTATTATTATTATTATTATTATTATTATTATTATTATTATTGTTATTATTATTATTATTATTATTATTATTATTATTATTATTATTATTATTATTATTATTATTATTATTATTATTATTATTATTATTATTATTATTATTATTATTATCATTATTATTATTATTATTATTATTATTATTATTATTATTATTATTATTATTATTATTATTATTATTATTATTGTTATTATTATTATTATTATTATTATTATTATTATTATTATTATTATTATTATTATTATTATTATTTTCATTAAGAGATGTATTAGAAGTAGTATTTTTGTTATCGTTGTTATTGTCATTATTTACATTATTGTTATTGTTGTCGTTGTCGTTATTAGTATCAGAACTATTGTTATAAACAGAATTAGAATGAATCATCTTAAGACTATTAATACTACTATCAGTACTATTATGACGATCATTAAATGAATCAAATCTAAAGATAGGTCTATTATAACCAATTGATGAATTAGTTTTATTATTAGTAGTACTAATATTATCTTTAGCGTTATTATCAATAGTAGAAGAAGTATTATTAATTGGTGTAGTAGGTGAAGAAGTATTATATGAATTTATCGAATTTGCAGTGGAAACAAAATTGGTTTCAACTACTTTTCCTTTATTATTTTTATTTAATTGCTTTGGTGATTCACAACTATTTTTATTTAATTGCTTCGGTGATTCACAATTATTACAATTTAATGTAACATTACTTGTTGGACTTCCAGCCGGGGTATCAGCACCTGTCTTTGAATAGCCAGAACCATTATTATTTCCAATATTAGCGATAGAAGTAGAAGAAATACTTAATGGAACAGCATATTTTGGAATATCAATTATTTCTTGATATTTTTTTATAGAATGTAATTGTGAAGATATTTCACTATCCATTTCATATACTTTAGACTTTTGACGATACTTACTATCAGAATTTGTTTTTGATTTTTGAAGATCTGATCTTCGTAAATTTGGTCTAATATGATAATTGGTGTCTGTTCTAGTATATTTTGAATATGTAGCAGAAGAATCTGTGATATCTTCAGAAATTGAAGATAAATTAGGAACAGATTTAGAAACTTTAAATGAATCATGTCTTTTATTTTGTCGTTCTAATTCACGTTTTTGTTTTTTTGCTTTGTAATAATATTCTTTACTTGGCATAACTAAAGAATTATTCATAGGAGTATTACGAGATGAACGATAAACGCGATCCCAATTTTTCTTTCTCCAATATTTTAATTTAATATCATTAGGTAATGTTTCACCTACCCAAGAATTTAATATACTCATTAATGAATCAGCATATGTACATTGATTATTATAAACAATGACAGATCTAAAAAGATGTTGAATACTTGGTTTAACTGAACGAGATGAATTGTTACTAGATCCCCATGAATAATTATTTGGAATATGAAATTCTTTATAAATATTCAACATATCTTTGAAATTAACTATACCTTTACCTTTTTTATCATATTGTAGCCATACTTGACGGAAACTATTAGTAATAGCTTCAATCTTATTAATTTCGTCTAAATCATTTAATACATTTAAGAAGGTATCAACAGTAATAGCAATAAAACTATTCAAAAGAATCCAATTAAATATAACTTCTAAAAGAATAAAATAAATTGGTGCCCAACTAACACCACAATTTTCTTTGTTTGGATCACAACCTACTAAATTTCTTCCACTACAATCTGTCATTGCTACTGGCCAATTCTCTCCAGTTGAAAATACAAAAACCGTTAATAAGCTATTCTTAAAGGTAGAAAAATTTAAATGTTCATTTAATGCTTGTGCTTTATTATAATCAATATCTCCAAATGTATGCATACCGATAATACTAAATATACAACAAGTAATGAACATCAAAAAAGTAACATTCATTAATTGAGCAAAATTAAATAAGATAGCAGAAGCTAAAGCTTTTAAACCTTTTGCAAATTTTACTAAACGAATAATACGAAGCAGTCTAAAAGAAGAAAGATAATTTGGCTGAGAAAAGAATTCAAATACTATACTAGTTATAGCAAAAACTGTTATAACTAAATTTAATATATTCCAATTATCATATAAGAAATATTTTGGTTTATAGGCATATATTAATAAAATAACTTCTATAATATAAATAGAAGTAAAAATACATTCCGATATATGTTGTAATTTTTGTTCTGCAACTGAAGAATCTGATCTTGCACAAGCCATAATAATAATATTAACTAAAACTATAATGAATACAATATATTCATAAGTATTGGATTTGAAGAAATTATATAATTTTAATTGAAATTTCGATCTTTCTTTAACTCCCGGCGGTGGTTTAGGTTTACGTGATATAATAAGAGCAATATAATCTAATAATTTTCTTTGACCATCTGTAAGATGATGTAATCCTTTTAAAATATCTTGATTACGTTTCATACTATCGAAGGTTATACCTGTAACAACAGCTAAGAAAATCCAATTACCAATTAACACTGAAACAATATAAAAGATTGAAGTAGCAGTACGATTATCACGAATAGGTTGTTGATCAATACCAGCAGAATCTATATATCTATACATTATATCTGGCCAACCTTCTTGATTAGTAATAACCAATGATGTTTGAATACTATCTAATATATTATCATATCCTAAGCTATATTTTT
The DNA here is from genome assembly GCA_002104895.1 of Anaeromyces robustus. Lineage (NCBI taxonomy): Eukaryota > Fungi > Neocallimastigomycota > Neocallimastigomycetes > Neocallimastigales > Neocallimastigaceae > Anaeromyces > Anaeromyces robustus. Next base: position 147,457 of record MCFG01000091.1, on the reverse strand, counting down.
CCCAATTCCTATCTTCTTGATGCATAGTGATATTATTATAATATTTGCCTACACATTCCATTTTGTTATTTACTGTATTATCATTACACTCCCATCCTTCTCCAACAAACATCGACAAACCCATTGCAGATGTAATAACCAAAAAGAAAAGATAAGGGATTAAAGCTGTACCCAAAGATGGTATTGTTTTCCAAATAGCTACAAATACAATACGCATACCTTCATGTAGTTTTACTAAACGAAAAAGTCGAAATATTCTTAATACACGAAAAGCATGAATAGAATCTGCTATTCTAAAAGCACTCATTATAGATATTATAATAACAATTACATCAATCCAATTGATAAAGCTTCTTAAATAGGCTTTCTTTTCAATAAATGCACCATAAGCTATAAGATTAATAAATAATTCAATACAAAATATAATAGAGAAAAATATATCACAATATCTTAAAATATCTAATATGTTTTGATTCTTCTGATTTGGTGTATCAAAAATAAGACATATGCAACTACCTATAATAAATAAATAGACAAAAAATAAATAAATCTTATTTTTTTCTAAATCTTGAAATTTCTTTACTAATGTAGAATCTCTATATATTCTGTAATAATACATGAACGATCCATCCTTTTCAAATTTAGAATTATCAGTATCTCCAGAAATGTTTAAGCTACTAGGGCTATTAGGACTATTTGGGCTAGTAGGACTATTAGAAGCACTAGAATTTGGAGAATTACAATTTCCTAAATCCGTAGAACTTATTGAAGTAGAATCATCATTAAAGTAGTGAATAATTTTTCTTCTCTGAACACAACTAGAATCCATTGATTCATTATCATTTGATGGTGTATTTTTTGTATTACTGTTTGCAATATTATTTTCTTTATTATTATCAGAGTTATTATTCATTTTATTATTTATTATATTAGGTTCATTATCTGAATTAATAGTATGACCATTAGTTTTAATTGGTGAAATATTTTTATTTTTAATTTCGACATGTGATAAGCATCTTCGTTTACTTAATTCATAAATATGAGAATTTGTTTCATGTTTTATTTTAAATAATGATGGATCAGAATTATTTTTAATCATATGACTATTATTAGACTTTTTCCCATTATTAACATTTATAAGTTGTTTTTTATGTTTCTCATCATAATAATTTAAAGATAAAGAATGTTTTTTATATTTCATATATTTTGAACTTATTTTTGATGATTTATCATCACCATCTGAACTAATAGCAGAATAATATGACATATTTCTTTCTTTGACATTATCAAATAAATCATTAAATGCTCTTTTAATAACATTCTTAGCTTGTCTACCTGCATATTGCCTTTTGACTTCTTCCATATCTTGCTTAATTTTTTCAGTAAATGCACTAAGTAAAATAGCTACCAAAATTTGAGATAATATGAATGCACCAATAATGACTATTTTAATATATAAATAACAAATATAATATTAATCATTAATTATAATTATTATAATAAAAAATAAAAATTAAATATTCTATATTTTATATTTTATATTTTATATTTTATATTTTATATTTTATATTTTATATTTTTTTTTATTTATAAATATAAATAAAAAAATATATATATTATTTATATATATAAATATATATAAATAATATATATTTACATCCAATTAAAGCAATAAATAATATAAAATAAATGTAACTTACTTATAATAATTAAAATCAAAATATAAAATCTATTTTTACTTCTAGCAACACTAACTTCAATATCATTCCAATTTTCTACTGTGTAAAGTTGAATAACTGATAATATAGCATTTCTCATAGTATCAAAGTTAGCTCTTGGAACACCATCATCAAAATTCATATCCCCGCTAAAGATTTGAATACAAATTGCACTAAAAATAACTACTGAAACAATCCAAATAACTGCTAAAGATAATAATTGTTTAGAAGACTCTTTAATGACTACTGCTAAATCTACTAAACTTTTAGAAAATTTACTAATTCTTAAAATTCTTATTGCACGAATAACTCTTAATACGAGCATACCTTGATTGTTAGGTAATGTTAATTCAACAAACGAAGCGATAGTAATTAATCCATCAAATATGTTGATATATGAACTAACATAATCAATAACACCAAATGCAAATAACTTTAATATCATTTCTATGCCAAATATAATTGTGCATATTAAACTAACAATACTAGTGATACGAATAAAACTAGGAGATGCATCTTTATGATTTGAACACAATGCTAAAACATCAATAGCAGTAATAACCAAAACAAAATAATCAAAATTTACATTAATAAATATATTTATTAAAAAGCTTCGCAATGATGATATTTTTCCTTCAGATTCTTTCAAAGATTGTGTTAAAATACTTTGATTATCGTTATTAATATTACTCGTTTGATTTCCAAATGAATAGGATTGATCAAAGTTATTACTTATTGATGTTGTTTCATGAACAGATACTGTTTTAATACTTTGTTCATCTCCTATATCGGTTTCAATAACAGTTTGAGCTGTTGGATTATTAGTTTCTGATAAATTATTTATTTCAGAATTAGAATTATAGAGAACTACACTTTTTCCACTATCACTATCATTTTTTTCAGTTTCAGTTTTATCTCCTATGGATTTATTAATAGCATTTTCATTTTCTATTACCGTTTGTGATTTTTCCTTTTCCATATCTATATAATTTTTATTTTCAATTGATTTTTCTAAATTTGATGTTACTGTAGCTACAATAAGTTGTAATAATAGCCAATTTCCAAGCATAATAATAACCAAAAAATAAAACACTGACATATAATTAGTACTGTTTATTCCATTGATCATAATCTCACTCCAACCTTCTGTAGTTAAAATCTTTTTTTATTTATTTATTTATTTATTTTAATAAATCATAGAAAATTATTGTTGTAATTATTATTATTATTATTATTATTATTATTATTATTATTATTATTATTGTTGTTGTTGTTGTTGTTGTTGTTGTTATTATTATTATTATTATTATTATTATTTAATTGGAATTATCATTATTTAGAATTATTATGTTAATATAATAATTGATATATATATATATATAATTTTATAAATTATTAAAATTTAATTATTATATTTCTAATTTCAATATAAAATATAATTATACAAACTTAATTATTATAATAAAAAATTAGATAAATTTTTATAAAACCTACTTGAAATACTGTAAGAAATGCTTGTATAATATTATCAAATCCCATAGTATTATACGCCGGATTATTATCAACCTTTGTACAATTATAATTATCTGGACAATGATATCCTCTATTTGGATTAATAGAACATACTAAATCTTCATCATAAAATTCACCGTTACTATTAATACATCGATACTTAAATTTACCTCCCCATAATGAAACACCAACTATAGATGAACAAACAAATAAAAAAATGGCAAATACTGCAATATCTCTCAATACTCCAAATGATTTTCTAATTGCCATTAAAATCATTTCAATATCACTTAATACTAAATAAAACATTTAAATATAACAAAAGATATATAAAAATACATTTAATCAATATTCTAACCTTAATCACTTTAATTAAATAAAGATATAAAAAATGTTAATTGTTAATAATTAATTATTACTTACAGGGTATCTTTGATAAATATTTTAAAATAATCCATAAACGTAATGGAGATAAATTTGTAAGTCCACAGAGAGTTGCTATACTCGAAAAAAAGATAAATACATTAAATAAACCCCAAAATTTCGTAAATGAATCTTTGATTCCATCCGCCAGAATTGATATTAAACTTTCAAAAATGAAATATATTGTAAAAATAACATCAGATTGTAAAAAATATTCTAATGGATTACTTGGAGTATTATAATTATCAGATTTACCATCTGATAATGCAAATATATTCAATAATATAATCATAACATTTATTATACAATAAATGTTACTATTTATAATATTTCTTAAAAAACCTTGGATAGATTTCCATGATTTTACTAAAGATTTTGATTTCATTTTGATTTCTTAAATTAATAAAAATATAAAAATTATAATTTGAAAATTATTATCAAATAAAACTAAATATTATTAAAAAGAAATTATTATTATTATCATATATTTAATATATGACAATACAAATAAAAAAAATAGATATTTAAATTTATTTAAAAAATATAAATAAAAATACTTACCAATTAATATATAAAAATGAAATTAACAACTTAATTTAAAATTAATATATATATTTTAATTATTTATATGTAATTACTTTATTTTTGTTATGTTTTGTTTTTTAATTTATTTATTTTTCATTTATTTTTTTTTTAATCTTTAAATTATTTGTTGTGGTGGTAATTTTATTATTTTTTGTATTGTATACTTTACTATTTAGTTGCTTCTGTTTAATTATTTTTCTTTTTATTTTTTACCTTGCTTAATTCTATTTTATTTTTATTGATTTTAATTTATTTTTTTGGAATTTATAATCTACTTTTTTGAAAGATAATATTTTATATATAATTTTTTGCATTCATGATAAGATATAAAAAATTCCTTGGTAAGAATAAATCATAAAAAATTTAAAATAAAATTTTATAACTAAATAATTTAAAAATAATTATATATAGTATATAAAGGTAAAAAAATTCATAAATATTTCATATTATTAAAATAAATGTATTTTTATTTTATTAGATATTATATATAATATAAATTTACCTTTAATAAAACATTAACCAAAATTTTTATAACCGTTTAAATAAATTATTGCCTATTAAGTTATTTGTTGATTTATTAATACTTATTAATTAAATTATTTCTATTACTTTTAGTTTGATTTCAAAATAATTTTAAATATTTTTAAATATTATATTTATACTTTAAAATATTAATTATTATATTACATCAAGTAATGAAATTTTAATTTGAAAATCAAAAAGAAATACCACATATTGAAATTTAAAGTTCTATATAAATATTGTCATTTACTAAATTATCTTTTTCTTTTTTTTTTTTTTTTTTTTTTTTTGTTATTGCTGTTTTCCTTTATTATTATTGTTGTTATTATTGTATAAATTATAAAATGCTTATTATTATTTATTTATTTTTTTATTTATTTTTATACTTTTTTATTTGGTTTATTTTGTTTTGTTTTGGTTTTATTTTATTATATTTGATGTGATTTGATTTTACTTATTTTTTTATTGTTTATTTATTTATTTATTTATTTATTATTTATTTATTTATTATTTATTTATTTATTATTTATTTATTTATTTATTTATTATTTATTTATTTATTTATTATTTATTTATTTATTTATTTATTATTTATTTATTTATTTATTAGCTGATTAAGTTTTGACAGATTGATGAATTGTAATTGATTAATTTATTAATGATTAATAATTATTTGATTAATTGACAAATAAAAAATAGATATTATAGAAATTTATCAATAAAAAAAATAATAAATTTCTTTTTTTTTTCTTAAATTTGCTATTATTAATTATCTAAAATAAATAGCAAATTTCATTTCTTGAATTTTCTAAAAAAAATTTAAAAATACCTTCCACATTATTATAATTAAAAGAAAATTATAAAAAAAAATTTTTTTTTTTTTGTATTATTTAAAAAAAATTATTATTTATATTAAATTTTTTTTTTTTTTTTTTTTTTTTTTTTTTTGAGGAAAAATTTTTTAATATATTTTAAAAAAATATATATTTATAGATTTCTATTATTCTTTATCTTCTTACTCTTTTTCATATTTTATAATATATAATTTATTTTCTCTTTTTTATTACCTTTAAAACAAAATAAAATTTAAAATTTATTTTCACTTTTTCATTACCTTAAGAACAAAAAAAAGAAAAAAAAAAAAAAAAAAAAAAAAAAAAAAAAAGTAAAGAAAAGAAGTTAATAGATTTTACTAAGATATTCTCAAATGAAATTAATATTTATACTTTTCTTTTTACTTCATCCTTGTAAACTTATAAAACAAATAAATAAAAAAAAGCCAATTTTTTTAATATATAATAACATAAAATTCTGATATATTACCAATATAGTGAATATTATAATTTATTATATAGGTTAAATTATTTTATATATATTATATTATATTTGTTATTTATTAATTGCATTAGTTCATTGATTAAGTTTACAATTCAATTAATTAAATTTTATTTAGATTTTAATCAAATTAAAAAATTTAAACAAAAACAAGATAAAATAATATATTTTTAATCAATTAATTAATTAAAATTCTAATTATTAATATATATTATTATATATTAATTAATATATAATATATTATAATAATATATTAGAAATGTAAAAAAATATTATAGGATATAAAACACATATAATATAAAATAATATCATTATTTTAAAAAAAGTATATATTAGAATTATATATATCAAAAATATATGTTAGTAGTGAATAAAATATATCATGTGATTAACGTGACCTTAGTTATGTAATTTCAATTATATATAAATAAGCTTAGTTAATTAACTTTTTTATATGGCACAAAATTAATATATAACTTTTTATTATAAGATATAGACTTATTTTATGATATCAAGGCAAAAATTTATATTAGTAACATATTAATATTAATAAAATAATAATATATGATATTATATATATATGATAAATGCAATAAATATCAAGGCAGCTTTTACCTTATAATTCTCATTCCCAACTTACATATGTATGTTATTTTCTTTGATAATAATTTTTTATAACAATTAAAAAAAATATATCATTATTATATAATATATTTATTTATTTATTTATTTATTTATTTATTAATTAATTTATTTATTTATTTATTTATTTATATATTTATTTATTTATTTATTTATTTATTTATTTATTTATTTATTTATTTATTTACTCTTAATGTTATTGTCATTGTCATTGTAATTGTTATTATTATTGTTATTGTTATTGTTATATTTATTGTTATTGTTATTGTTATTATTACAATTATTATATCATTAATTATTATTAATTTGTTTAAATATTTTAACGTATATTAAAATAATACATTTATAGAAAAAAATAAAATGTCTATTGTTAAAATAAGAAAAAAAATTATTCTCCATTAAATGGCATTTTCATCTAAAAGAAATTAATATATAAATTTATTTAAACGTCAATATTTCAAATTCATTAACCTTGTGTTCTTTACTATCTAAACCATAGTAAGCACAAGACGCCTTTACAGAAGTCTTTCCAAAATATGGAACATCATTATGCATAATTTTACAACAATAAAGTGGAGTGTTATCTTTTTCATATCCACCTAAAACAGGATTACCAGTAATATTTGATGGATCGTTACATGGAGTCCATTGGACTCGTTCTGGATCACAAATTAAAATTTGAAAAGACTTACATACAATTTCTTTACCAAAATAACTAGTATAGAAATTTCCATTTCTCGGATCAGCATAACCTGGATGAACACCACCTTTAACACTACTACGAGCAACAATGAATGTTTTACCAAGGCTATTACTTATAGTTGTAATAGCATTTTTTGGAACAGTACCATTGTAATCAATCCATACATATGGTAAACCAAGGAATTGTTGTAATTGTTGTTGGAACTGTGGTTGATCAGAAGAAGTATATCCTACAGAACAGAAAACAATTCCTATAGCTAATAAAGCATCAGCTCTACGACGTTTTAATTCTGTAGAAGCGGTTTCATCATATAAAACATTATCACAAACTTCTCTTAATATACTTTCAATTTCTAATTTAGATGAACGCCATACTGCTTTTATACATTTATCGGTTGCTTCATATTCTAATTGTGCTAAATGTTCTTGATTTTCTCTGGAAAGCATTCCATCTTTTATAAATTGTTTTATATCAACAGATGTTTGATATGTACCTACTGTTCCTGAGATAATATGACCTTTTTCTTTTAATGATTCAGTTAATTTATTAGTTAGACCAAAAACTTTACGATGAATAGCACCATTATCTACATCATATTGAGCTTGAGCTAATTTCGCCTTGGATTGATACACATAACCAATAGTATGTAAAATTTCTACACCATAATTTTCTTTTTTTAAAACTTCAGCTTCATCTTTCATAATCTCTTTAAGAATTGTCATTGCATTTTCAGAAGATTCTTTCAAATTTATATTTTTATTAGTTGATTCATCTAATGGAAAAGAATGAGTATAGATACTGAGACGTTCCGCTAATTTTATAGAAAGAGTACTTATTTTCTGTTGACGTTCTTCAAGTTTTTTTCTCATTTCTTCCTCTTTTTCTTCTTCTGTTTTTATTTTAATATCTGTCTCAGATAATTCATTTAAAGTTGAAATATCACCTATAAAATCTGAAAAATTATCACCACCAAATTGTTGTTTAAAGAAATCAGCTGGATCAATAAATGGTTCATTACTATTATTTGTTTTTCCATTTTTATCATACTCCGCTCGTAAACTAGGATTGGATAAAACTTGATAGGCTTCTGATATTTTTTTAAATTTTTCACCAGCTTCAGGATCACTTAAATTTTTATCTGGATGATATTTAAGAGCCATTACTCGATATGCTTTTTTAATTTCAATTGAAGTAGCAGAAGCTTTAATACCAAGAACATCATAATACTCCATATTTTTAATATTTCCTTCTCTACCTTTTTTATTATCTCCTTTATTATCTGATTTTCGTTGATTTGAATTGTTACTAATACTAGGATCAGGCCTATTAATTTCATGACAAAAAAGGCATCTTACATGAATTGTTTTAATCGTTGATAATTTAATATCATAAGTACATTCTATGGTTTTTTTACATTTCGTACATATTAGCTTTCTAGTATTTTGAGGATCTCTTGATTCTAATATTATTATATTCTCTTCAGACATTTAATTTTTATTGTTACAGTAATTATTATTTTTATTATTGTTGTTGTTTTTGTTGTTTGTATATTTATATGAAAATTTATATATATTAAAATGATATAGAAAAAACAAATTTTTTTTTTTTATTTTTTTATTTTTTTTTCATTAAAATATATTTTTCCACTATATTTTTACAGACATATCACCCATTTATTATTGTAACCCTTAAATAACAATTTTAATTTTAATAATAAATCTCAAATAATCATATCAAATAAAGTTTTATGGAATAAATAATGAATATTAATTATTTTTTTAATTTTTTTTATTAAGTATTAAAAAAAATTGCCTTTAATACAAGAATTATAAAATTGATGTGTTAATAAATAATGTTAAATATATCATTTATAGAAAGGAAAAATTAATAAAAAAAAAAAAAAAAAGTTTTTTTATTTAATTTTATTCATTTTATAAAAAAGAATTACATTTATTCAAAAAATAATTTATTATACTACTGATATGCAATACAATAAATATATAAAACATTAATATATATTTAATAAGTAATAAGTAAATAAATGTATATATAATACTTATAATTATTAAATAATGCATTACTATAAAAAAAATATAACATACTAAAAAAGACTATAAAAAATAAAATAAATAATATATATAAAAAAAAAAAAATCAAAAAAAATTATCTCAAAAATCTCAAATCAGAAGGCGTAATAAATATAATGCATAAAAAAAATTGATTCATTTAATAATATTTCTTACCATCAATATTACTTTTATAATATTCTTGAATATCATTTGTTAAAATAATGCACTAAACTAATAATTAAAAAACTACATAAGAAAATATTATAGTTAAACATAATTATTTATTTAATTATTTATTTATTTATTAATTAATTAATTTATTTATTTATTTATTTTTTATTTATTTATTTATTTAGTTATTTATTTATTTATTTATTTATTTATTTATTTATTTATTTATTTATTTATTTATTTATTTATTAATTTATTAATTTATTAATTTATTAATTTATTTATTTATTTATAATTTATTAATTTATTTATTTACAGTATATTTAATCAAATATAAGTATTTAAAAATCTAAATCTAAATCCTGTATTTCTGGTTTATCTGATGATGTGTTATTATTATTTTCAATATTTAAATAATTATTAGTTATAAAATCACTAGGTTTTACAGTTTCCTTTTTATTTTCTGAATTTAAAGTTATATCATCTATAGTAGGATTTACTTGTTCATTAATATCTTGTTCAATAACTTTATTATCTCTAGTATCTTTTTCAACTTCCATTAAATCTTCAACTTCTTTTTTTATCTTTTGTTTTTTTGATATAGCTATATCATTAGCAAGTTCATCATCCATTTTTATATTTGCATTTGAATTATTATTTGAAGAACATAACGAACTCGCTATAAGTTCAGCATTAGTTGTAAATCTTGAATTTAAAAATTTATGATTTAAACCTGCAGGCATAAGATGATTTGGTGTTCCAGATGCAATACTTGAAGAAGATAAACTAATAGGTAAAGGTATGGTACTACCACCCATAGAATTTAAAATTGAATTAATTTTTGTTTTAACCAATTCTAAAACTTTAACTGAAATTTCATGATCTTTCTCTTCACCATAAGTATTTGAAATATAAGGTAAATTTGCTGTATAACTTGTACTTTCGATATCTGTATTTGTTAAAAACCTAAATGTTTCACGTAAACCTAATTGAATATCCTTTATAATAATAAAACAATTATAACATAATATTAATAATATAAATATAAATAAAATAAAAAATGAAAATAAAAAATAAGCATTTTTATAATTATATAATAAATAAATTAAATAAATTATATTTATTTATTTATTTATTTATTTATTTATTTATTTATTTATTTATTTATTTATTTATTTATTTATTTATTTATTTATTCATTTATTTATTCATTTATTTATTCATTTATTTATTTATTTTATTACATTAACTAATTCTAGATATTGAATACTTAATTCTTCAAAATTGTTTTTAATATTATCATCTACATCACCAGATAATACAGATATAGCTTGACTAGCAACTTTTAATAATGTACCAATTTTCTTTTTTCAAAAATAATAAATAATTATTCATATATAATATTAATGTTTTGTTAATGTTTTATTAATTTTTAATTATTATTAATTAGTTTAATTATTATAATTTTTTAAAATTTTATATATATCATACTTTTTCAATTTCATTTAATTTTTGGATTTGTAATAATGAAGAATTGCTAGAAATTTCATTATTATTATCATTTTCGTTTATTTTTTCATATTCCATTTTATCAGACAATGTTGAATTACTTGTGGTAAAAGTTGTTTGGGCATTAGGTGTAGTTGTTGTTGAAGAAAAATTTGAAAAAGAATTATAAAATGAAGAGCTCATCTTTATATTTTTTATATAGTTATTAATGAAATCTTAAATTACTTGGAATATATATATGTAAATTTAATTAATAAAAAATTGAAAATTATAAATATCTTTTAATTATTATAACTATTTTTTATAATTTAATCTATATTCTTAATTTTAATATATATTTTAATTAATTCTTTTTTGATAAATAAAAAATTTAAAATCAATTTTTTTCTATTATTTTATAATATTTTATTTTATATTATTAACTTTATTTAATTTGCTTTTTTCTTTTTTCTTATTTTAACTAAAATTTAAATAAAAGATGCTCAATTCACTAAATATAAATTACTATTATGAAACATACATATTAAAAGAATCTATATAATTTAAATATAAAATTTTTTTAATATAAATTTTTATATATATTGTTCAAATTAATAATAATATTATATATTAAACTTTAATCATTATATATAATATATTTATACTAATATAAAACCATAACTTATCAAAAAAATTTTCTTCCAATTTTTAGAATATATATTTTGGTAAAAACATAAATATATCTATTAATATTTTATAAATTACATTTTTTAGTATTTTCATCGTTTTATAATAACTATTTTTACAAGTAATAATAATATTTAATAATAGTATTTTCACTTGATATACCAATTTTATATAAAAAATAATATATCATGAAGAATATAAAATATTTTTAATATAATAATAATAATAATAATAATAATAATAATAATAATAATAATAATAATAATAATAATAATAATAATAATAATATTGATAATAATGATAATAATAATGATAATAATAATGATAATAATAATAATAATAATAATAATAATGATAATAATAATAATAATGATAATAATAATGATAATAATAATAATAATAATAATAATAATAATAACAATAATAATAATAATAATATATAAATGTTGTTTAACTTGTAAATGTGGTTTGATTTATTTTCAAAAATTAAAATCTCATAATATTGTTTATTCTAATCCTTCGATTTTTTTTTCATTATACTTAATACCTTGGAATATTTTAAACTGATTTTAAAATTATTTTTATACATGTATTTATTTTGAATATCGTTCCAATCAGAATATTAAAAAAAATATAACCATAATAGTTATATATATAGAACTAAAAGTAAATGTCTATTAATGAAAACTTAAAGATTTTTATTAATATCTATTTACTTTAGTTATTTAAAGATTAACATATATATAAATACATAAATTAAAATATTATTAATTACTAAAAACATTATAACAATAAAAAAAATATTATAGTTTATTATAAAAACAATGGTCTATGGTTTGCCTATTTGTAAATAATTATCTTATAATATGATTTTAATGTAAATATAAATTAAAAAAATGTGGAGTGTTAATTACAATAAATTGTAAATCTAACCTTTTAGTTTATATTAATTCTTTTTATTAATATAAAGCTTCGTTTTATAATTCCCTAATAAAAATTTATAATATTAATAATTAATAATTAATAATTCCCTACTTTAATTTATTTAATAATATATTATTTTATTATTTATTTATATATTTATTTAATGTTTTTTATATATTTATTTAAATATATATTTATGTATTATACTTAATATATATTATTAATATATTAAAAATAAAAAATTCATTATTGTTAGCAATATATTACCAATACATTCTAATAAATATGATAATTACAAGTTTTATTTTTTATTAATTATACTCAATAAATAAAAAATGAATAATATTACATTTTATATATTTTATATATTTTATATATTTTATATGTAATAAATATATATATAATATTATAAATTTTTTTGTGTCATAATTATTAATTAAATTTTGAAAAAAAAAAAAAAAGACTCTAATAATAATTGTATGAATATTTTTTAAATATGAATATACGAATGTAACATATTTATTATATTATATATTATTTATTGTAATAATTATATAGAATTATATACCGAAACAACCGTTAACTTTAATTTATGTTTATTCTTTTCTATTATTATTAGTATATTATAAATATATTAATAATATATTATCACAATAAAAATTTATATTCATTAATTGTAATATTCATTTATTTATTCGAAAAAAAAAAAGTACAGACATATATAAAACTGAAAAAGTTTTAAAATTTTTTTCTTTAAAAAAAAAAAAAAAAAAAAAAAAAAAAAAAAAAAAGAAAAAACATACATTAAATGTATTACAAAAATTTTTAGAAATAAAACAAAACATTTAAGTAATTATTTAATATTGTTAAAAGCATTATTATTGTTAATAACAAACATATATAAAAAAAATTCAAGTAATATATAATTTATTGAATATTTAATTCGCTGAATTTTTAAATTTTATTTTTTTAGTTAAACTAAAACTAATAAATTTAAAAATTAATTTTGAAAATTACATCATAAACAGATAATTAATATTTAACGCTTTTCTTTAAAATATAATAATTATTATTATTTATAGTTTATTATAATTACTAATTAAATTAAAAAAAAATAAAATTTAATTATAAACATTATAATAAACAATTTTAAAATAAAAGCATCCATATATATATATATATAAATAAACATAATAGTATAATTACTACGTATAATAAACAAAGTATAATAATAATAATAATAATATAATTTGTAAAAATAATATATAGATATATTCTTTTTAATATACAAATAATATATTCGTTAATTTGAATTTAATTTTTATATTAAAAAGAAAATAATATATATTTAACTGTATTTTTCTTTTATTTATTAATTCTTCAATTTGAAAAATATAGCATAATAATTTTTTTCTTTCTTAACTTTTATATTTTTACTTTTATTTTTTATTTAATAAGAAACTAATAATACTTTTGAGAAGATTTTTAATTATAAAAAATTTATTAAATAAAAAAATATTTACATTAATATTTAAATACAAAAATAAAAAAAAAATAATAAAAAAAAAAAATAAAAAAAAAAAGAAAATAAGATAATAAAAAAATAAATGATATTTATGAAATAGTTTTATTTTTATTTAATTTTTTTTTTTCAATTACTTTAATTTATATTAGAAAAATAAATAAAATAAAAGAAGAGAATAGAAGAGAAAAACAAATTGAAGCGTAATAAATATACAATTTGTATATAGCAACAAAAAATTAATGTCAATAAAATAATATATATATAAACATTGATACATAATATAATACAATATATAAATATATTTTATTTATTTTATTCTAACTTTTAACAATAATAAGAATAAACAATATTATTACTTAAATAAAAAAAAATTTTTGTAATAAATATAAAAACTATATAAAAATATAATTAAAATATAAAATAAAATAATAATAAAATAATAATAAAATAATAATAAAATAATAATAAAATAATAATAAAATAATAATAAAATAATAATAAAATAATAATAAAATAATAATAAAATAATAATAAAATAATAATAAAATAATAATAAAAAAACAAAAACAAAAACAAAAACAAAAACAAAAATAAAAAAATAAAATAAAATACAATAAAATAAAATAAAATAAAATAAAAAACAAAAATAAATAATTTTACAAAAATACAAATTTAAATAAAAAGAATTTTTTTTTTTCAATAACTACTCATTTATTATAAATGGCAAAAAATAATGGTAATAAAGCTTCAAAAGCTAAAAAAAATGCTGCTAAAAATAATGGATTAGTTTTAAGTAGCAGTACAAATAGTAAAAAGAAAATGTATCAAGAAATATCTATGGTATGTGACTTTTTCTGTAGATATCTTATAAATTCAAATATGTTTACTTTAGAACAAATTTTGAATTTTAAAACCAATCTAAGAACAATTTTAACAAAAAAATATAAACAATATACTTGGGATAAACGTAATCCATTAAAGGGTAATGCCTGTCGCTCAATATTAATTTTAAAATCAACTCTAGATCCAATACTTGTAGTAGCTGGCTATAAATCAGGTTTTTTAAAAATGAATGAAGAAGATTTACACTTAAAATCTGAACAAGATGAGGAAATAATTTCAAATTTAAATACTTCTATTAGTAATTTTTCTAATATAATAAAAATTACTCCACCTCCAGAATATGACGAAGATTCATCAGAAGAATCACCAAAAAGATTAAGTTTTTTAGAAAATAGTCCTAGTCTTAATGCAACCATTAAGGCAAATACATTAGAAAAAGGTAAAACTCCAATTTCATATGAAACATTTAAAAATATATTTTTAACTAAAGGTGAACTTGTTTTATGGTGTGATCCAGGATCTGTATCATATTCTCTTGATGATGGACAAATTGTAACATTATATGATAAAGAAAAAGAAAAAGCTGAACATAAAAAGAATTCACCAAAGAATAAATCTCCTTCACCAAATATTAAAAGCACAGGAAAACCATCACCATCCTCTTCAATATCTCCATATCTTTCAAAATCTGAATCAAATTCTACAATTAGTAAAAAGTCACCATTACTTTTACCTGAAGCTGCACTTTCTAAAAAAGATAAAAAGAAGAATAAGAAGAAGGATAGAAAAAATTCTATTATTAATAGTAATAATGGAAATAGTCCTGCTTCAAAACCAAAAACTTCACCACAACTTAATAAAAAGAATGCAAAAATTCAAGCTAATCAAACTTTAGGAAATGATACTTTAAAGAATACAACTTTTGATAATTCATTAATGCTTCCACCACCTTATTCTCCAGAAATAAAAAATGTACCATTATCTAAAACAAGACATATGTCATTTTCTTCTGTTCCACCTATATATGCAAATGGTGTTCTTCTCAATCCAGAGGTGACAAATACAAATTATAATTTCTTTTCCCTTGGTAGAGAAAAGAAGGTAAAAAATCATATTATATATTTTTATTAATTTATTTATTTAATATATATATATTTATATTTATTTAATTTTCTATTATAAAGATTAATAATGTAGAATATTCACCAGAATTTACTGGAGCAAATTTATTCAATAGAAGAAATTCATTTTTATCATCTATCCCAAATAATAATGAAATGATTAGTAATGGTAATATAATAAATTCATATAATGAAAATTATAGAAATACAATCTTTTCTACTGTTAATCAAGCTTCACCAGCTTCCAATAGGGTTAGTAGTAATTTTACTGAGAAGCCTCATCCATTTATTGACCTTTTATCAAGATCAGCAGTTATTGTTTAATTCAAAAATAATTTTTAAAAATAAATTAAAAATAAAAAAATATAACTAATATATAATAATAATAATCATTTACTTTAAAATTTTAAAGCAAAATTATTTTTTTTTTTTACAGAAAAAGAATAATAATTTAATTACAAAAATAATAAAATTAACAATAAATAATAATAACAATAACAATAATAATAATAAATAAGATATTATATGTATGTATAAAATTGAAAATTAAATGAATTTATTCAATTTCAATTTCAAATTATAATATATATATAATATCAAATTATTTTCTTTTTCAGATTTTCATTATAAATAAAATAATTATTGTTAATAATTATTGTTAATAATACAAATTTACTTAAAAGAACAAAAGGTAATAACAATATTTATTATTATAATTTTTTTTATCATCGTTATTATTAATGTTATATAGAAAATTATATATAATATCAAAACCTTTTTAATTGAAAGTAAATAAAAAAAAAATAACAAGCGCATCGTAATTGTAAAATAACTCAAAAAAACATTACGAATAATAATAATAAATAATAATAATAATAATAATAATAATAAATGAAATATTTTATTTAATATTGCTAAATTTTAGAAATTAGAGGGTAATGATTTATTATCCTTTTTTTATCAAAAAGTTACCAATAATAAATAATTGAAGAAATAAAAAAAATATGCATATTCCACAAAATAATTATATAAAAAAATACACTAATATAAAGGGATAATAATTAAACAAAAAGGAAAAAAAAATAATAATAATACTATTAATAAAATAGTCAAAATATTTATTTATTTATTTATATTTCTCTTTTTGAATTATTATTATTTCTGAATATTTTCAAATTCGTTCAAATTA
>MCFG01000091.1:95000-127500 GCA_002104895.1 Anaeromyces robustus | reverse complement strand
AATAAATAAATAAATCAATAAATAAAATAAATAAAGATTGTTATTAACCTTATTTTCCTTTTCAAGTAAAATTTCTAACCAATGTTGAATGGCATCTAAAAATTCTTCTAATCTTAATTTTTCAAATTCTTGTAATTCTTTTTGAATTGTATCAGTTATACGATTAAAATCATTCTCTTGATTTTTTAGTTTTTGATTTAACTCGTCAAATTCTTTTTTCTTTGCTTTTAAAGTTTCTTGTTCAAAAAGCCATGAATCTTTAGATTTACTAAGAGTTTCTAATTTACCTTTATATTCTTGTGAAGTATCCATCCATGTATTATATAATCGTGTACGAGTATTAAAACAATTCTTTTGTTAAAAATATATATTTATATTTATATTTAATAAATATGTTAGTAATTATTATTATATTTATTAAGATATTAAGATTTATATATTAGATATTATATTTATACATTAAAAAAATATATATATTTATTATTAACTTACTTTTAAAGAATCTAATTTTTGAATGTATTCATCTGAAATTAATAATATATCATGTATATCTTGTTTTTGCTAATTAATATATATATATATATATATGATTAATAAAACGTTTTTAATTATATATATATATATATATATTATTTTCTTTATTTTCTTTATTTCTTTATATATTACATATTTTTTTTCATTTTTTCTTATTTTTTCCATTACTGTTCTAAAACTTTTTATATTAAAACTTATAGGTTTATCCTCTTTGGATTTTTCAAAATTTAAAAATGTCTGAATTACATCATCATTTGTTGAAATATATTCTTTTTGATTCTTTGTTAAATTTTCTAATACTTTGATAAGAGTTTTTAATTGATTACTTAAAAGTTCGATCCTCAACTTTTGATTTAATATTTTCTGTATGAAGAAAATAAAAATAAAAATAAAAAATGCAATACAATACAATACAATACAATACAATACAATACAATAAAATAAAATAAAATAAAATAAAAAATTAATAAATATATATATATATCTGTAAATATGAAATAATAATTAATTACAATTAACTACAAATGTAATACTACTATTACTACTATTACTACTATTATTACTACTAAAATGTTATTGTTATATTATAATAATATATATATAATTCAATAATAATTCATATATATATGTTTAAACCTCGTCATTTTCAGTTCCTTTTAAGAATGTATTGTTTGGAATATTTCTAAATAATCTAAATTTTTTATTACTATCAGGTTCCTTTACATGGATAATAATATATATATTTAAATAATATTATTAAGATTTTTCTTATTATAATTTGTATTTATAAAAACAAACTATTACATATTTATTATTTCATTTTATATACCTTTTCATTAAATTTTCCTTTAGTAAAAAATTTTTCTATAACAAGATCTTTTTGTAGTACTGGATGAGTTGTTATTTGTTTTATAAATTTTTCCAATGAATGCTTTCTGTTTTTCATTAATTCCTCATGTGTAGTATTAAAAGAATATTTATCGATTACAGGTTGAACAAAAACACCTGGATTATTTTCTACTATATAAAATTGTTAATATAAATAATTCATTATTTCATATTTATTTTTATTATATTTGTATTTATATTTTGTTTTATTTGATTTGAAATCTAAAAAAAAATAAAAAAAAAAAAAAAAAAAATAAAAATTACATAATATTTGATATAAAATTTGAAAATCTTTGGCTTTTCTTTCAACAATATATTCAGTATTTGGAAGATTTGGATTATTAGTCTTTTTTTTTTTTTAATAATTATGATATTATTGTATTAATTAAAACATATATATAATAAATACGATATATTAATTATTTTTATTACATTATTATTTTATTATTTTATTAATAATAGTAATTATATTAATAATTAATAATTATTTATTATCTTATTAATATTATCCTATTATTATTTTTATTATTAAATTATATTTTATTGTTTTTAATTCCCTTATTAATTAATAAAAAAAAAAATAAAATGAAATATTAAATATTATCTTACCGAAACTATTAATTTGTAAAAACTTTGGGATAATATAGAATCGAAATTCTATTGAATATGATAAATATTTTTTCAATATTAACTAATTTATAAAAATTAAATTATATATATATGTATTATCTATTAATACTTTTTATTATAATACCTTCTTCTGTGGTTCTTCTACTGACACTTTGTAATAAATCTTGATTATTAACATAATTATAATTATGATATAAAGAATTTTATAATTTTTTTTATATATTTAAAAAATATTATGTTTGTCATTAAATAAAGTTTTTAAATATATAATAAATGTTATTATATCTATAAAAGAATAATATAATATGAAGATGAAGAATGATAGATTATATTGAAATAAACCTTTTCTTTAGTTTGATTGTTGGTATTATTTTCAGTATTGTTTTGGGTATCATCTAATTGTGAAAGATTACTATAGCTTCCATTATTACTTCTTCTGGAAGGAGATAAAATGTCTAAAAATGATATTAGTTCATTGCTTTTTTTTCTTTCGTTATCAGACATTATGTTTAAATTTTAATTTGTATAATATAAAATTTATCTAGTAATATAAAACTGTTGAATGAATTATCAATTAATGAAAATATTAAAAATTTATCATTTGAATGAAATTATAAATATCGTTAAAAAGGAAAATAATTATTTTAAATTCTTATATATATATATTTATAAACAATTATTTATTGGTTTATATATATTATTAATTAATATACATATTTTTTTTTTTTTTTTTTTTTTTTTTTTTTTTTTTTTTTTTTACATTGAGAATTATTTTAATAAAATTTCTAAAATAATTTTAAAATATAAATATCCTCCAGTAAATATAAGTAAATATAAAGTGTTTTTGATAATTATTTATTTATTAATTATTTATCTATTTATTTATTTATTCATTTAATTAATTAATTATTTTTTATTTCTTTATCTATTTATTCATTTATTTATTTTATTTTTATTTATTTATCTATTTATTTATTCATTTATTTATTAAATTTTATATTAAAATTTGTGATTATTAAAGTACCTTTTATATAATCAGGAAATTATAATGAATATTATATAACATAAGATAATACAAAAAAGTAACATTTAGTAAGAGAATAATATAACCATAATTAAATCATAATTATAAAAAAAAGGTTTTTATAATTATGGTTATATTATTAAAAAGATATTTAATATAATTATTTTTTTTTTTATTGTTTTTTTTTTTTTTTTTGTTTTTTTTCTAATTATTTTTCATTTTTAAAGTTTTTGATGGTTGGTACATTTTTTTTGCATATTAAAAAGACAAATAAATAATAAATAAAAAAAAAAAAAATTAAATTAAAACTTGTACAACAATTATTACATTAATATTTTATATGTAATTAATTTTTAATTAATTTAACAAAAATGTCAAGTATGAAAAACTTATCACATGATATAAAGTATATTAAGAATAGAAAAAAAAAAAAAAAAGACATTAATAAAAATTATATTAAAACAATATCAATAATTTATTTATTTCTTACTATTATAATTATCATTATTATTATATTATTAATTATTAATAATAAAATTATTATTATTATAATTAACTTTTATTATTATAATTCTTAATTTTATATAATCAAAGTTATAATTCTTAATTTTATATAATCAAAGTTATAATTCTTAATTTTATATAATCAAATTAGTATTTATTATTAAGATGATGAATTTTTTAAAAGTTTTCTTTTTCTTTTCTTTTTTTCTTTTTCTTTTTTTTTTTTTTAATTCTATGATTGATAATTAATATTAATAAAAAACACATTTATTGGTAGTTTCTCCTATAATTAATTAATTAATTAATTTTTTTTAATTTGATTAAATATGCTTTATATTATATTCCTTTTAAAAAAAATCTTAAATTATAGAGTAAAAAAGTTACTTATATATAATAATATAAAAATTTAGTTAATAATAATTATTAAGTATATTTATAATATTAAAAGGTATGATATTATATAATAAAGATATATAAATACATGAAAGTTTTAATAATATTAATAATACATATAAATTATTATTATCATTATATTCATTATTATTATTATTTTTAAAAATTTTCTTTATTATTCAGTTTTCCATATTAGTCTAAATTAAGATAATTATAATTTATCAAGTACAAAACAGTTTTACTTTGCCATTAACTTGGTACTAGAATTTTTTATATGATAGAATTATAATAACAAAAATAGATATTCTAAAAAGTATATAATAATTACGTAACTATATACTTTTTAAAATATTTCATATATTAAAATAATGTTAATTTTGAGATATTGCAAAATTTTAGTTCTGTTAAATGGTGATTTTAATTAATATATGGAATATTATAAAAAAGAAATAAATCATTAAGATGATGATAAATTATAATTTAATTTATATAATATTATGAAGCTTTAATAAAATAATAGTGTATACAATAAATTATTTTTCATGATTAATAACATTATTAATCTTCCAAAATAAGTTTAAAATAGAAATAACAGAAATTAATAATTGTAAATAAAACAAAATTAATTGTAATAGAAAAATTTAATAACTAAAAATAGGTTTAATGATTTAATACATTTCGATATTTTATTACATTGTCTATTTGTCTCAAAAAAAAAAAAAAAAAAAAAAAAAAAAAAAAACTTATTTAATAAATATTTTATATTAATCAATTCTTTAGTTAGTTCATATATTTTTAATAGAAAATATTTTTAATATATAATATATTTTGGTTAAATATAATAATTACTAATTAATAATAATGATATAATAGTTATAAATAATTAAAATAACTATTAACATTATATTTTTTTAGATATATAACTATATCATAATAACAGAGATATATTATAAATTATCATCATTTAAATATAACATTTTTATTTTTATTTTTATTTTTTTTTTTTTTTTTTTTTTTCATTTTCGTTTTTATTATTGATCTTAGTTATAAATTCAATAATATATTGACATGAAATTATATATACAAATATAATATATAATATGAATTTATGTAAAAACCATTATATTTTAATATATGTAATATTATATTACAATTTAAATAGCTTATTTAAATAATAAAATGAAATTTAATTTTTAATAAAGTTGTTTGTGTTTTAAGTAAAGACCATAAATTATATAATAACTACATAATATATAGGAATATATTTATAATTAAATATGATAATATATAAAATAATATAATAAATAATGATAATAATAATAAAATATTATAATATAATGATAATAATAATAAAATATTATAATAAATAAATCTTATAAATAAATAAATAAATAAATAAATAAATAAATAAATAAATAAATAAATAAATAAATAAATAAATAAATAAATAAATAACTAAATAAATAACTAAATAAATAAATAAATAAATAAATAAATAAATAAATAAATAAATAAATAAATAAATAAATAATATATAATAAATATAATAATTAATCAAATAATCATAAATTTTTTTAAGAATTAATGATAAATAATAAATCCTAATTAATAATTAAATATATTATATATAACAATATAAATCAATATATTGCATTATAATAAAAAAAGTTTTTTTTTATTTATTTTTTCATTTTTCAGTTTTTCAGTTTTTCTTTATTTATTTTCATTTTCATTTTTTTATTTATATTTATTTAATTTTATTTATTTAATTTTTTATTTATTTAATATAAAATCTTTTTTTTATCATTTTTAATATATTAAGTATTTTGTTATAATTCTTTCTTTTATGTCATATATAATAAAATAATAAAAAAAAAAAAAAAGGAAAATTGTATATTAAAAATAAAGATAATCATTTGTTAATATTACATATATTTATTTTATATTAGTATTAATAAATAAAGAAAAAATAAAATAAATAAAAAAAGAAATATTTTCACTTTATTCTTTTATACAAAAATATTTATTACCATCTTTTTCATAGTATGTATTTTAAATTTTAAAATGAAGAAAATTAATTACAGATTTTATTAAATGTCTATCTATACACACATAGACCTATATAACAAAGATATATTAAATTATTATAATTAAGCAAATTTATATTCAAGATATTTAATAATATAATGAAAAATTTTCTATATTTTTATAATTAAAAAAAAAAAAAACATTTATAAGAATACAACATATTTAATTGATTACTACAGTATAATAATCAAATGAAAACAATAACTAAAGAAAAAAAACTAACATTGTAAAGATTAAAATAGAAAATAATTGCAATAATTATCATAGACATAGTTGTAATATATATAGTTCAAAAAAGATTTAGTAAATTAGAATTGAAAATATATAAATTAAAATATATATTATTATGAAATAATATTTATAATTACATAATAGTTAATATAACAAAACAGTTTCATAAAAAATTTATATATTAAAAATTTCTTCTTTTTATAATATGCCAGTACTTAATTAATTTATAAACACTAATATTAATATTACTAATGTAGTTAATTAACAAATATTAAAAAGTAAATTATTTTAAAATAATAATATTTATATTAAGTCATAAACTAATTCTTATTATTCAATATTCAATTATTATTTTATTTTAATAATAAACACTTTTTTATATCAGTATATTTTTTTTTTTTGAAATCAAGGTAATTTATTTTAAATATTATTATTTTTTATAATACTTTTTTTTTTTTTTTTGTTTATATATAATGAAATTTCATTTGATCTGTATAACTAAAATATATTAATACATTATCTTTTTTTTCTAAATATTTATTGTAATTAATATATATGACCTATAATGATTATGAAATCATATTAATACATGATAAATCAAACAATACAATAGTACGAATGACAAGAAAATTTTCAAACTCAATTTGACAAATTAAGAATACTAAATATATATAAAGTTCAATATTGTGACTTTATATGTAGCATATCCGTTCTGATAACCCTCTTTTTTTTCTTTTTTTTTTTTTCTTTTTTTTTTTCCTTTTTTTTTTTTTTTTTGGTTCACGCGACTTTTTTTTTTGTCTTATTTCTTTTCAACGATTATTTAAATACTTAAATATTTCAATTATTCACATTACGCACATTTATTATAAAAAAACAATTATACAAAATAATACAATAATTTATATACAATTATATTTTTGGAACAATATTTTATCAACCACTTTATTATAGATATTTTTAATATAATTTATTAAAATTTATTGAAAAATAACATATATATAAATTAAAATAAAATGGCATCTTCATCAATAACTATACCTAAACGGTAATAATTTTTTCATAATGTTTTATCCATCATTATTATTTTATGTTACTAATATTAACATTAAATGATTTTATTGTTATTTAATATTATTTTAATTATAATTATTATGAAAATTACAATTTTATAGCCGTGTCAAAGTGTATGAATTATCTGATGATGGTTCATGGGTTAGTTATACATATAAATATAAAAATCAAATTAAAATAATCTAAAAATAGATAAAAAATAACCTTTTTATAATAACCTTTTTATATTTTTTAATATTAAATTTCATAAATATATAAAAAATTTATAATAATTGTAGATGGATAGAGGTACAGGACATATACTACCATTGATGCAAGTAAGTTTATAACATTTATTATTTAATATATATTATTATATAAGAATAAAATTAAGAGATTAATAAAATCTATTTTTTTTTTTTATTATAATTGATATATTTATTAAGACAAATGATATACCAGCATTGGTAGTTATATCAGAAGAAAATCAGCAACAAATACTCTATTCAAGGATTTATAAAGAATATATATTTAGAAGGCAGCAAGGTAAAATAAAATGATTAAATAACAAATAATACAACGAATATATATATATTAAAATAAAAATATTAAGAGTAACATCTCTAAAACGATCTTAAAAATAATTTATAATAAAAGAAACATTAATTCTTTGGACGGATCAAAAGAATATTGAACTTGCTTTAAGTTTTCAAGAATCAACAGGATGTTACGAAGTGTGGTAAATAATAAAAAATGCATATATATAATAATAGAAGCATTTTATCATTTTAATGATTAGAAAGATATTAATATACTTTATTATTATTCTGAACATTATAAAACATTATTTAAAAATTCAAGGAATGAAATAGCAGCAATTCAAAAAGATCTTCCACCATCAGGAAACATAGCAAACGGTAACAATTTAATTTAGTATATTATATATATATATATATATAGCATACTGTATTAAAAAATATATATATTACTAATTACTAATAAATAAATAAATAAATAAATGGATAATAGATGATTATTATGATTCTGATTTTATTTCATTACCTGAACCTACTATTGCAAATTTGGAGGAAATTGAAAATACTATAAATCAAGCATCACGCTCAATATTTTCAAAAGATCATTTAGCACAATATGTTATATCAGAAGTATATATTCTTTTTTATTGTCATATATTAATAAATTAATAAATATAAAAAAAAATATTAATTTTTATTTCTAAATTTCATTAATATATATAATAGCATTATATAGATAAACTCATTCCATTACTAGAAGATTGTGAAGATTTGGATAGTACTGAAGACTTATATCGATTATCTGCTATTATGAAAGCTATTAGTAAGTGATAAAAATATTTATATAAATTTATTAGTATTATTTATTTATTTATTTATTTGTTGATTGTGTAATTTAATCTTTTATTATTTAATCTCTATTATTTGTTTATTATATATAATATAGTTTATTTAAATGATAATATCATATACCATCATATTTTGCAAGATGATATAATTCTTGGAGTTGTTGGGATGTTAGAACGTAATTATTATATTATTATAATTTTTATTTTGATATATATATAATTTTTTATATAAATCAAAAAGAAAAAAAAAAAAAGAGAGACTTTATATTAATAAATTTATAACAATTATATAGGAGATCGTGATTTCCCTAACGCAAAAGCATCTTATAGAGAGTATTTATCCGATAAAACTAGATTCAAACATGTAAATAAATAAATAAACAAATAATTAATTATTTATTATTATTTATTATTATTTATTATTATTTATTATTATTATTATTATTATTATTATTATTATTATTATTTATTATTTATTATTTATTATTATTTATTATTATTATTATTATGATTATGATTATAGTTTAATAGTTTTTGATTATTTATTATATATATTTATTATATATTATATGAATTATTTACATATTAAATAATATTTGCTTAATATAAATAAATTATATGTTTAAATTAGGTTGTTTCATTTAATAATCCTGAAATTGAAGCAAAAATACATCAAACTTATAGAGCACAATATTTAAAAGATGTAGTTTTAGCAAGGACTATTGATGATCCAAATTATTCTTCATTAAATTCAATTATTTTCTTTAATTATGTTGCAATTGTTAATTTTATTCAAACTGACAAACAATTTTTAAAGAATTTATTTGATATATTAAATGATAAAACAAATTCAATTGATAAAAGGAAGCAAGTTATAATGTTTTTACATGAACTTTGTTCAGTAACTAAAGGATTGCAATATGTTTATAGAGATATATTTTATAAATCATTAACAGAATATGGATTACTATCAATTGTTGAGGAATTAGCTTATCATGATGATATATCAATAAGATTAGCACTTATATCAATGCTAACAAATATGCTTGATCATGAAACAGCTCTAGTAAGGAATTATTGTATTAATCAAATGAAAAAAGATGGTAAACCATTAATAGAAAGCATAATTGATAGATTCCATTCAGATCCTGATTCAGGGATTCGTTCTCAATATATGGATATTTTAAGAATATTATTAGATACCTCAACTTTAGACCCAAATGAAGTAAGAGAATTAATTATAAAAATAAAATTCAAACTAAAAAAAAAAAAAAAAAAAAAAAAAAAAAATTGAATAATACAAATAACAATTTTTGAATAGTTTTAAATTTATTAGATATAATATAACAAATATTAACATTTTATTATTATTATTATTTCTATATTTTCTATTTTCTATTTTTTTTTTTTTTTCTCTTTATTAATATATGTTCATTTTTATTTAATATCAATAGAGTATTACAACAACTATACCGAATAAACCAGAAGTAGATGAATTTTTAGACTTATTTTATGAAAAATATATTAATTTATTAGTTAAACCAATTACAGACTTAACAGAAAAAGATTTAAAAATAAATAAAAGTATGCTTTCAAAAATATTTATAGATTTATATTTATATTTTTATTTATCGTTTTATTACATATATTATTTTCATTCATTTTATTAAAATATATATTATATCATTAATAATATTAATAATAGGAGGAAAAAGTGAATTATATGCCTCATATAATAAAAATTCAACATTCTTTATGATATGCGAATTATTATGTTTTTGTATAAAAAATCACAGTTATCGTTGTAAATTTTTTATTTTAAAATCAACTATAACAGAAAAAATATGTTTATTATTAAAATCAAATGAAAAATATATTCGTTTATGTAACTATTTCAATATATTTATTATTGATTATAAATTATTTATATATATTAATATAAAAATAATATTATAATATTTATATATATATATAATAATTATATAATATATATTAAAATACTTATTATATATAATAATTAAATATTAGCTGCATTAAGATATTTTAGGGCTTGTATATCTATGAAAGATGAATTTTATAACAAACATTTAATAAAAAATTCAGTATTTAAACCTATTATTCAAATGTTAGTCGAAACAGAAAAAAGAAACAATTTATTAAATTCGGCTTGTCTAGAATTATTTGTTTTCGTTAGAATGGTAATTATTTATTTGAAAAATGTGTTAGAAAATTAATTATTAATTATTAATTATTAATTATATTTATATTTATATTTATATTTATATTTATATTTATATTTATATTTATATTTATATTTATATTTATATTTATATTTATATTTATATTTATATTTATATTTATATTTATATTTATATTTATATTTATATTTATATATATTAAATGAAATAAAATAAAATTTGAAACGACAACAATAACAAAAAAAAAAAAAAAAAATTACAAAATATGATTTATATTTTTTTATAAAATAGGAAAATATTAAATCATTAATTATTCATATTGTTTCAAATTACCGTGAAATTTTGGAAACATTCGATTATGTTAATGTATTTAAATTATTAATAGCAAGATATGAACAATATCAAGATAGTAGTGAATCACAGAATAATAATGATACTACAAGGTAAAATAATAGTTTTTATTTATATATTTATTTATTTATTTATTTATTTATATATTTATATATTTATTTATTTATTTATTTATTTACTTATTTATCTATAATATATTATGAAAATAAAATATTCAATATATTACTTTTTTTAAAAAAATACATCAAATTATATATCATTAAAAAACATAATTATTAATATAATAATAATAAAATATATTATACAATTTAATATAGTAAATTAACAATGTCATCAACAAAAGTTAATGATTGGGGAAAAGCGGATGAAGAAGAAGAAGCTTACTTTAATGATGATGATGACGATGAAGAAGATACTATATTAGAAAATAATATTGAAAAAATAACAGAAGATTCGAATAAAAATGATAAATCAGAAAGAAATATTAATCCAAGAATATCAATATCAAATTCAGTTAATGGACCGTCCAGAGGAAGGATTGCTAATCCAAATGCTATAGTAGCAAGATTTATACGTTCAACACAACCATTAGCATCAGGATTAGTAGACTATCCAGATGATGATGATATAATAGAAGAAGAAGAAGACGAAACGATACCAAAACCTAATATGAAACCAACATTGAATAATAAAAATGATAATAAAGTTAATGAAGATAATAATAATAATAATAATAATGGATCAACAGTATCATCTATAGGTAAATATTCGTTATCTAATGGTAATATAAGGAAAATAGAATTTGTATCTGAAAAAGATAAGAATAAAAATGAAAATGAAAATGAAAATAAAGAGAAAAAGAAAGAAAATGAAAAAGATGAAAATAATGATAAGGAGAAAAAAGAAAAGGAAAATAGTATTATTAATACAAATGATATAAATAAAAATATTAATAAAGAAATAAATACATCAAATGATTCTTTAGATAAATCCAATAATAAAAATAATAAGAGATCACGAGAAGAAGAGGAAATTAACGATGATGATGAGCCGTTACCTATAAGAAAAAAAGTAAATAAAGAAGATGATGATGAAATTTTCTTAAAAAGTATTAATAGAAATAAATTAAAAAAGGAAGCAAATAAATTGAATCCAAATGAGAAATCACCCTTAAATTCCAAAAAAATAACCTTAAATATATCCCCTAAATTAAAACATACAGAAATTACATCAACTCTATCTTCTACTACTTCACCATCCTCATCACCTTCATCTAACCCAACGTCAACATCACCACAAAAAAAAATAGATTCTAATGCAATGGATGAGGATGAAAAAGAACCAAATACAACCATTATATCACCAATTATAAATAATAATAATTCTGAAGAAGGTAAAACATCATCTACACAAGATAATAAAAAAAAAGTAGATATCATTATAAATCCTAATTTAAAAAATTTAAAAAAAAGTTGAAAATAATATAAAACAATAATAGTAAAAATATATATTATATATATTATATATAAACATTATTATTACTATTATTAAAATATGATTATATATGCATATATTAAAAAAAAAAAAAAAAAAAAGTATTAATACATGACAAAGAAAAAAAAAATATTTTTATTTAATTTTATATATATATATAATTTTAATTTTATTTAAAAATCTTTTTTTTTTTTTTTTCTTTTTTTTTTTTTTTTTATTTTATTTTATTTTTTTAAAAAAAATATATATATTATTGTAAATTTAATTTTTTATATATAATTAAGTCAATATCCTTTTTTTTTTTTTTTTCTTTTTATTATTATTAATATTATAATATTCTATAACAAGACATCTTTATTTTTTTCTTTTAAATTTTTTTTATTTATTTAATATATATATATTTATATATATACTTGTTTTTTTAAAAACTCTATTTGTTTAAAAAAAAAAAAAAATAACTGCATTTAAAATGTTTATTATATAAATAAAATAAGAAATATCAAATTATAAATTATTTAAACTTTCAATATCAATTATTAAATAAAATAATATATCTTATATTATTAATATTTTATATTTTTTAATATTTATTTATTTATTTATTTATTTATTTATTTATTTATTTATTTATTTATTTATTTATTTATTTATTTATTTATTTATTTATTTATTTATTTATTAATCTTGTTTAATTTAAAATTTATGCATTTTATATTTTTTGTTGATACATCCCTCAGATATAAATTCTTTTTTTTTTTTTATTTTAGTTTAGTGTCCATATTTCTCTTTTAATATATTATTTTTTATGATCGTTTTTCATTATAATCATCTTCATTATAAAAACAGATAGTTTATTTTCCCCAAAAAATTAAGTCAATTAATTGATAAGCTTGACATTTAAAATAAAATTATAAGTAACAATAGTTTAATATTTTTTAATAAAAAATTTAAATTTAAAAAATATTTATATACACTTATATATATTTATTCTAATATTTAAAACATTTTGAAAATGAGAATATATAATAGAATAATTAATTGAAAGAGATGTTGATATAAATAAAATATATAATATTAAAATCTTATAATTTTTATGTATTTATTAAAGTAATGATAATTAATAAAATAAGATATGTGATTATTGAAATTATTTTATTTTACTTTTTTATAATAATTTATATACAGTAATAGTAATATTTTAAAAATAACAAAAGATTTTATATTAAAATTTAATTTATCTTCTTTACTATTTTATATATTTTTTTACAAAAGCATTTTCTATTTTTTATTTCCTTTTTAACCTTTTTTAACTAAATATGGTATAATTAATTTTCTTTTGATTTGTACTTATATAATTAATTTTATTTTATTTAATTTTTTTTAAAAAAAAAAAAAAGCATATAAATAATTTATTAATATTTCTCGAAAAAGCAAAAAATAAAATAAAATAAAATAATATATATTATTATTGTTCAATAATTATATAAATTTTAGCATGATTATTATATTTAACATATAATAATATTTCTTGATTTAATTAAAAAATTAATGAATAAAAATAACTATATATATATAAAATACTGTCTTTATCTTTAAAATACTTTTTTTTATATAATTAAAAATAAATTTAATATGGGTTACAAATATGTTTTTGAAGAGATTAGGTTAGTATTTATGAAAGGTAAAACAAATTTTTATAATATTAAAAATTACCATAAGCTTTTTTTTTTGAGAATAAAATTTAAAATATAGAGATAACATTTTTGATTCTGTTTTATTCTTTTTTTTTTTTTTCTTATTTTTTTATTTTTTTATTTTTTTTTTCTTTTTCATTATTTATTATCAATCAATAAGTATATAATCTACAAATATTACAATTATTACAAAAATAATTGTAATATTTATACTATACTTATATATATTATAAATTTATTATGTTAACCTTTATTAATTAAATTTAAATTTAAATTTAAAATATTGTGTGATTATAATAATTATATATTAAAATTTAAAAAATAGTTTAAAAATATAAATTTTATACAAATAAAATAAGAAAATTTTAAAGCCTTTTTTTCCCTTAATATATATATATAAATGAATAAATAAATAAAAAATAAATAAATAAGCAAGTAAATGAATGAATGAATAAATAACATTATAAAAAAATTTTTTTAAAATAAAATACATTGTTTTAGATATAACTTTAGAATAATTACTAAAAAAGAAATAAATAAATGGAAGATAAAATTATATAATTATTTATAAATTAATAATATTTTTATAAACAAAGAACAATGTAAATGAAACAAATAAATAAAAACTCACAATAAAATAAATAAAATAACATAAAATAAAATAAAATAAATAAAAAAAGTAAAATAAAATAAAAGATAATAAAATTAAAAGAAAAGATAATATTATTAAAAAAAAAAAATCTAAATAATTAGATAGAAATAAATAATTATAGTTAAATTATCAATTTTGACAATAAAAAATAATAAAGAAATAGATTTATAAAAATATTGTTATATAATATCTAAAATCAAAGCAATATTATCAATACATTTTTTTTATTTTTATTTTTATAAACTGAAGTATATATATATATCTATATATATATAAATTGTTTTTTTTTTTAATCAATATTTAATAGTTTCGTCAATAAAAGTAAATATTAAATAATTACTATATACTAAATTTAAAAGTTATATATATGATAAGATATCTCAATAATAATTTTAATTTTAATTTTTTTTTATTTTTTTAAATATTTATTTTATGTTTCTTTTTTAATAGTGATAATTAAAAGAATATCTTTATAATAGTAATTTAATTCTCTTAAGTTGATTATATATTTTTACCAATAAATTAGTTAATAATGAATGAAACGGAAATAATTGAATCTATAACAGATGTTATATCGACTGTTGTTGCAACAACAACAACAACAATAGCATCAACACCTACTGCAGTAAATGGAACAAAGTATAATATTGAAGATCATCCAAATAAAAGTAGAGCTTCACATATTAATAA
Organism: Anaeromyces robustus; assembly: GCA_002104895.1. Taxonomy (NCBI): domain Eukaryota; kingdom Fungi; phylum Neocallimastigomycota; class Neocallimastigomycetes; order Neocallimastigales; family Neocallimastigaceae; genus Anaeromyces; species Anaeromyces robustus. The sequence continues at coordinate 111,692 of MCFG01000091.1, read as the reverse complement.
TTTGGTTATGCCATTTTTCTTATATTTTGGTACTGGATTATTTTTATTTTTAGGTTTCTGCTTTTTAAGAGAAAAATTTAAAATATTTTATATGCCGAGAAGAAGATTGAAAAAGTATTATATAAAATATTAAAAAAATAAATATTTTTATATACCTTTTTTATTTATTTATTTTATTTTATTTTATTTTATTTTATTTATATATATTTTATTTTATTTTATTTTATTTTATTTTATTTATATATATTTATATATTTGATTTATTTTTGCGTTATATAATTTTTCATTTATATTCATTTTTTTTTTTTTTTTTTTTAAAAAATTTTAATTAATTATTGAAATAGATGTGCACCTCCAAGAATTCCTTCTGGTTTTTTTACTTGGATTATGGTTGTATTGAGATTAAAAACTTCATATGTTTTACCAATTGTTGGTGTTGATGCAGAAGTGGTATGATTATATAAATAAATATATATTAATTTCAAAATAATTATATATATTTTTTTCACTAAAAATTATTATTATTATTATTATTTTTTTTTACATATAAAATAACATTTATTTAATCTATATATATAAATTTATATAAAACATTTAAAATTATAATATGCTTCATATGGAAATTCACATAAATTTATATAAAACATTTAAAATTATAATATGCTTCATTTGGAAATTCACATAAATTTATATAAACCATTTAAAATTATAATATGCTTCATCTGGAAATTCACATAAATTTTTATAAAATATCATATATTTCAATAAAAATCCTTTGCAATTCGTAAATTAATTGAATTTATCAAATTTTAATAACGATTATTTAAAAATTATAACAACATAAATCACTTATTACAAAATTCATTTGAAAATCATTTAAATATTTAAATTAAAATATTATTTTCAATTTAAAATTATTTAAAATTCTTAAAAATCTTTGTGAAACTTTTTTCATAAATATAGTTTCTTTTGTTTTTGAAAATGGCTATGAAATTATTTTTAACTATCGGAATAATGAGTTTGGTAATATTGGTTCCAATTAATTATCAAGGGAAACCTTCAAAAGCATCAGATTTATTACATAACCTGATTCCAAAAGAAAATGAAGAAAGTGCTGATATTGTATTTATAAAGCATATTACACTTACTAATATTCCCGATCGAAGTGGATTATTATCGTTTCATATAGCTTTTACATGGATTTTTTCAGTTTTAGTGTATGTTTCTTTATTTAGATATTATAGTAAATGTAGAGAAATTCGTATAAAATATATTCAAAATTGCTATAATAACAACTATAAACAGTTAGTAAATTTCAGATCTATTATTATATTTGGTTTACCAAGGGAATATAGAAATGAGGAGGCTTTATATAATTTTTTTACAGACTTAGGTATTGGTGACTTGGAAAAAGTAGTAATTTGTAAAAAATATTTACATTTGAGAAAAGCTTTAGAAAAACGTGAAAAGTATTTAAAACATATAGAATCTTATTATACTAAATGGATAGGTTATAAAGTTGATAAAAAAAAATCAAATAATGAAGCTAATGATGAAGATAATGAAGAAGCTAAAGATGCCTATAAAAAAATGCAAAATATCCAGAACATGAGAGTTAGTCATGGTAATTTTAAGAAAATGTCGGAGGAACGAGTTAATACGGAAGGTTCAATGTTTAGTAATATATCTTCTTTTACCAATTCGAATCAAGATCTTATTGAGCCAAGATATGATAAGATATTAATGGAATATAAATCTTATTATAAAGAAAGAGAGAAAGGAAAGCTTTATTTATTTGGTGATAGAATTGATCTTTTAAATTATTATGTTGAAAAGTTTGTTACATGGGATAATAATGTTAAAAAGTTAAGAAAAAAGACAAAAAATAGTAGTACACCAGTTGGTTTTGTAACATTTAAATCTCCTTTAAGTGCTGTAAGTTTTTTTTTATATATAATAATTTTTATTTGAATGATTTTTATATAAATAAATAATAAATAGTTTTTTTTTTATTTATAGTATTATAAATAAAATAAAATTTAATATTTTTTATAATTATTAATTATTAATTATTGATTATTAATTATTATTATTAATTATTATTATTATTATTATTATTATTATTATTATTATTATTATTATTATTTATAATTAATTTATATATATAATATATATAAGCTAATTGGTGCTCAATGCTTATTAAATGAGAAACCATTTACTTGCTTTGTTTCCCTTGCACCAGAACCAAGAGATATTTATTGGCAAAATATATCTAATCGTTTAGCTCAACCATATACAAAATTAATAAGAGCAATTATAGTTGTATTTATATCAATTTTTATTGTTATTATTTGGTTTATACCAATTACATTTATTATGTCTGTTTTTCATATTGAAGAACTTGGTCGATTACTTCCATTTATAAAAACATTTATTGATAATCACCAAAGTGGTACTTGGCATATATTGTTAAGTTTAATTGATAGTGGATTAACAATGATTGTATTAGCAACATGGCTTTCATTTTTACCTGATATTTTAATGTTTTTATCAGAAATTCAAGGACTTGAAACATATTCGTGGTTAGAACAATCTTTATTAAATAAATACTTCTTTTATCAAATTTTTAATGTATTATTCGTTTTTATTATTGGTTCTTTAGCTCTTAAATTCTTAGATATATTTGTAAATGTTGGAAAGACACTTGGAATGGTATGGAAAGATGTTAGTAATATATTAACCCCAATGGCATTAATACAAATGATGGGTGATAAATTAGCAAATTTGTCACCATTTTATATTAATTATGTTATGCTTCAATCATTTTTAATTATCAGTGTACAATTGATTTATCCAGCACCCATTGCTAAGAGTATAATTGCTTTTGTTTTAAATTTCGTTGGAATACGAAAAACCCCAAGAGCTTATTCAGATCTTTCAGATCCAAGATCATTTTCATTAAATTATGGTTATATTTCAACCCTTCCATTAGTATTATTTACTATAACATTAACTTTTTCATGTATTTGCCCAATAATACCATTATTAGGTACTATTTATTTTGCATATTCATTTTTAGTTTATAAATATCAATTAATGTATATTCAACATCCAAGATATGAAAGTTATGGATCATTTGTACCTTTGTATATTAACAAATGTTTATTTGGTCTTTTAATTTTTCAAATAACAATGTTTGGTTTATTAATTGTTAAATATTCTGTTAATTTATCAGAAGATACTCTTTCTTTTTATGGTATTATGGTTATATTATTTATGTCACCATTAATTCTTGCTACCTATATTGTTTATAAATGGTTTAAACAATCTTTTGAAAATCATTTTAAATTTATACCATTAGAAGTTGCTTCTAAACGTATGCATTTTGAAAATGCAATTATTAACAGTAATGCATCAACCATGAAAGCTTCTTCAAGTACTAGTAGTAATGATTATACTTATTGTAGTTATTGTGGAAGTCATAATGTTGTTACCTCTAAAACACCAATTAATAAACCAAGAAGTGATTCTAATAGTAGTTTAAAAGATATTTCTTCAGCTTTACGAAAGAGACCATCATTTGATAAAGAATATAATAGTCATAATTATTATGCAAGTAGCAGTAGTAATAATGATTTTAATAATAATAATAATAATAATAATAATAATAATAATAATAATAATAATAATAATAATAATACAAATGGTTATTTGAAACCTAATAAGTATAAACCTGCAATGAGATACAATAATAATAACTTTGTTTCTAGTGATTTACAAGATTATAATATTGCCATTGAAAAATTAACTACAAATGATGGAAACAAAAATAATAATCAACAAAATAAAGTAAAGAATAATCCTTTGAATAAAGGAAAAATAAAAAGTGCTATGTTAAATACTGAAGGTAAAATTTTATAAATATATTTTATATTTACATTATAATTTTTATTTTTATTATATGTTATATTAAATTTATTATTATTATTATTATTATTATTATTATTATTATTATTTAATTTTTTAATTATTATTATAATTATTTTTATTATTATTATTATTTAATTTTTTAATTATTATTATAATTATTTTTATTATTATTATTTAATTTTTTAATTATTATTAATATAATTATTATCATTATTATTAATTTTTATTATTATTATTTAATTTTTTAATTATTATTATTATTATAATTATTATCATTATTATTAATATTTATTATTATTATTATTATTCATATATATATATATATATACATACATATATATTTATTCATTTATGTTTTGTCATAATTATATATTTATATAAAATGTTTAAATTAGAATTAACAAGTGAAGAATCAGAAAGTTCACAAACAAATAGAAATTCATATCAACCAACAGATTTTTCTGAAAATAGTAATAGAAAAGCTACAAATATACATAAGGGAAATAATGGTGTTAGTAAATTAAATATGAATTTCAAAAATAAATATGATGTAATTCCACCGTCACCATCAGGAAGATCTGGTATTCAAAGTAGTACAGATGAATCAATGAGTTCTTTTGTTAATACTCCTTTAAATGGAAGTATATTGGAATCACCATATAATAATAAATCAAGACATCATAGAAATGAAAGTAATTTATTAATTAGAGATAAATATTCATCTCGTAAATGGATTTTTGATGAATATACTGATTATCATCAACCAAGAAGTCTTAGAGTTAATGGTAATTTTTAATTTTAGTTTATATTTAATATAATAGTTTTATAATAATTTATTTTATAATTATATATATTTATATTTAATGAAATTAATTTATATTAAATTTGCAATTTTTTTTTTTTAATAAAATTTTTTTTATAAAAGGTATATCTGATGTTCCATGGGATATTTATCAATTAAATGGTGGTTATTTAAATATTGATGATGAACAATTATATAGTTATGAACATCCAGCTCTTGTTGGTCCATTACCAACTTTATGGTTGCCGAATAAATTATATAAAAATAAGGGTGAAGAAATTATGGAATCATTAATTAAAGAATATAAAAGAGTTCATTTTAATGAGTTACATCAATTTGAAAATGAAGATGAAGAATTTAATTATAGATATATTGAAGAAGAAATTGAATGTGATAATGATCGCCCTCAATGGATTAAAAGTATAAATAAAAGAATCTATCGTATGAAAAAAGGTGTGAGTAATAAATATAATGCCTCCATTAATCGTTATGTTGATTATATAGTCCAATGGTTAAATTTTGGTCTTCGTTAAATTTAATTTTATTATCATTTTTAATTTATGAATTATCGTCATTTAATTAGTAACTTTTATCATTAATAAAAAATAAAAAATGAAAAAATAAAAATAAAAATAAAATAAAATAAAATAAAATAAAATAAAATAAAATAAAATAAAGTAAAATAAAAATAAAATAAAAATAAAATAAAAATAAAAATAAAATAAAACAAAATGAGATAAAATGAAATGAGATAAAATAAAATGAAATAGAAATAAAAATAAAATTTATTTATTTATTTTTTATTTTTTTATTTTTATTTAATCTTAATTATAATTACTTTTTTTCTTTTCTTTTCTTTTCTTTTTCTTTTTCTTTTTCTTTTTCTTTTCTTTTCTTTTTTTCTTTTTTTTTCTTTTCTTGTGTCTTGTTTATCTATTAATAAATTTTTTATCCAAGTAAAAATTATAAATTCTAAAAAATTAATAATTCTTCATATATAAATAAGCAAAAAAAAAAAAAAAAAAAAAAAAAAAAAAAAAATCAAGATAGATTTTTTATATCTTATAATAATTTTTTTTCTTTTTTTCTTTTTTTTCTTTTTTTTGTAAATTTTAAATTTTTATTTATTTTTTTTTAGTAATTGATTATAGTTAAAATCAGCATTATTAATTTAATTATTTTAAAAAAAAAAAATTCATATTTTTTGTTAATTTTTTTTTCATTATCTTTTATTATCAAAAACGATAAAAAATATACATATACATATATATATATATATATATAAATCAGAATAAATAAAATTAAATAAAATAAACAAATAAATAAACAAAAAAAAAAACAAAAACAAAAACAAAAACAAAAACAAAAACCAAAGAAATATACGTATATAAAAAAAAAGAAATAAAACAACACAATAATAAATAAATAAATAAATAAATAAATAAATAAATAAATAAATAAATAAATAAATAAATAAATAAATAAATAAATAAATAAATAAATAAATAAATAAATAAATAAATAAATAAATAAATAAATAAATAAATAAATAAATAAATAAATAAATTAATATTATATAATATTTAAAGAAAAAATATGTAAAACGAAAAAAAGTTATACATTTTATAATAAAAATAATAATAAAAATAATTTTGATGTCATATATAAAACTTTATTTAATTCCATTTAATATAACCTTTATATAATATATAATATATATAACTTTATTTAATCTAATATACTATATTAAATATTTACTAATATTATAAAGATAAAAATAATCAAGTTTACTATTTTCCTATTTATTATATTCTTTATAATTATAACATTTATTTAATGGATAAATATCCATTAAATATTTTTTGCTTTACTGATTATAAAAAAAAATAATTTATTATTAATATAAGTAAATAAAAAATAAAAATTTTATATTTTCAATATAATTTAACTTTAAAAATAATAAAAAATTAATTATTAATTAAAACTAAATTAATAATTTATAATTATATATATATAATATAATTATTTATATAATTCTTTTTTTTCATTTTTTTTTTCTTTTTTGTTCTTAAAAATTTTCACTATAATTAATAAGAACTTTAAATTTTAAATTTATAATTTTAAAATTAATTTTAAAGTGATAATAATTTCTTTTTGTTTCTTTAAAAATTATTAGTTACTTTTTTCTTCTTCATTATTTCAATTTTTTTTTTTTTATTTCTTTAAAACAAATTTTTTCTTCTTTATATTTTTTATATTAAATATATACTTAAATATTAAAAATGAAAATTACTGAAGTTCAAAGTACTGCTGTGGATCAACGTATTGCTTCACATTCTCATATTAAAGGTTTAGGTTTAAAAGAAGATGGTTATGCTGAACCTATCTCAAATGGATTTGTTGGTCAGGAAAATGCAAGAGAAGTAAATATATCAATTTTTTTTTAAAATTATTTGAACAAATATTTATCAAAAAGATTATTTTTTTTTATTCTAAGATTAACAGTTAACTATATGATATATAAATTCTTTATAGTTTTACTTTTAATGAATAGTTTAAGTAATAAAAAATATTAAATGATTAGTGTATCAATAACTTAATCAATTACATAATTATATATAAATGTAATATTTAAAAGAAAAATTTTATTGTTGAAGGTTAAAAAAAAAAAAATGTGTGATACATTTTTTATTAGCATTGTATAATTGAATTATATAATATTATTTTATAAAATTTGTATTATTGTAGTATAAATAACCATTATTATATTTTATTTGAAAATTAATTTATTTTAAAATTATTTTATCTTATATTTTAAAAGATAATATTAATAATTTATTTTTTTTTTTGATTTAATGATAAATCGTTATAAAATTGTTATAAATTAATAACAACAGTAATATTAGTAATAATAATGCTAATAATATTGATAATCTAATTATATTTTTTAGGCTGCTGGTATAGTTGTTGATTTAATTAAGTCAAAGAAGATGGCAGGTAGAGCTCTTCTTCTTGCTGGTGCTCCAGGTACAGGTAAAACTGCATTGGCTCTTGCTATTTCACAAGAACTTGGTCCAAAAGTACCATTTTGTCCAATGGTTGGTAGTGAAGTTTATTCTTCTGAAGTTAAAAAAACTGAAGTTTTAATGTCTAATTTTAGAAAAGCTATTGGTAAATAATAATATTATATATTATATATTATCATATTGTAATAATTGTTTTATATTTTTAGTTAAATAAAATTTTTATTTTAATTTTTTTTTTTTTAATTCTATATTTAATAATTATTTAAGGTTTAAGAATTAAAGAAATTAAAGAAGTTTATGAAGGTGAAGTTACTCAATTACAAGTTGAAGAAACTGAAAATCCACTTGGTGGTTATGGTAAAACTGTTTCACATGTTATTATTGGTTTAAAAACTGTTAAAGGTACTAAACAATTAAAACTTGATGCATCAATTCATGAAAGTCTTCAAAAAGAAAAAGTTCAAGTTGGTGATGTTATATATATTGAATCTAACAGTGGTGCTGTTAAGGTATGATATATATTAATTATAATGAAAATATAATTTTATTGAATATAAAAATAATTTCCATTTTGTAAATTAATAGAGAGTAGGAAGATCTGATACTTTTGCAACTGAATATGATCTTGAAGCTGAAGAATATGTACCAGTTCCAAAGGGTGAAGTTCACAAAAAGAAAGAAATTATTCAAGATGTTACACTTCATGATATTGATGTTGCTAATGCTAGACCACAAGGAGGTCAAGATATAATGTCTATGATGGGTCAACTCATGAAACCAAAGAAGACTGAAATTACTGATAAATTAAGACAAGAAATTAATAAAGTTGTTAATAAATATATTGAACAAGGTGTTGCTGAACTTGTTCCAGGTGTTTTATTCATTGATGAAGTAAGCATAGATATAAATATTATATATATATATATATATTCTTAATTTGGTTTATAATAATTATAAATTAATCATTTTTTTTTAAATTAAAAATAAATAACTAACTAAAATAACTAACTAATTAACTAAATAAATAAATAGGTTCATATGCTTGATATTGAATGTTTCACATATCTTAATAGAGCTTTAGAATCTGCTATTTCTCCAATTGTTATTTTTGCAACAAATCGTGGTATTTGTACTATTAGGTATTATTATTATTATTATAATTATTACAATATAATTTTAAATTTAAACAATTTATATATAAAGATTTATATTGAATAAATATTTTAATTAAATATAAGTTGAATATATATTAATATTAACTTTTATAAACTTATTTATTTTAATAGAGGTACTGAAGATATTGCTTCACCTCATGGTATTCCTGTAGATTTATTAGATAGACTTTTAATTATCAGAACTTTACCATATACTCAAGATGAAATTCGTACTATCATTAGAATTCGTTCAAAAACTGAAGGTTTACAATTATTAGATGATGCAGTTGATTATTTATCAGAAGTTGGTGTAAAGAGTTCATTAAGGTATATATATATGTTAATGTATATTTTAATTTTTTAGGTATAAAAAAAGATTTATTAAAATTAAAATTATTAAAATTTTTTAATATTATAGATATGCATTACAATTATTATCACCAGCTAGTATATTGGCAAAAATTAATGCTCATGATAAATTAAGTCGTGAAGATATAGAAGAAGTTGATGGATTATTCTTTGATGGAAAGAGTTCAGCTAAATATTTATTAGAAAATAGTACTCAATATATTATTTAAAAATAATTATAATATGATTTGAAATATAATACTATAATTTAATTATATATAAATATATTTCATTTTTTTTCTATTTATATATATATATATTTAAATGATATTTTATAATCAAGATTTTAACTTTATTTCATTTTTTTTTTCTTCAACTTTTGTTAATCATAAAATATTTATTTATTAATTCATTGATATGAATTGTTTAATTTATAATTTTATTAATCCTTTTTAAATTATTTATTCTTTTTATAATTTAAAAATTATTTAAATATATATTTATATTTTTTCAATTTTTTTTTTTTAAAATATAAAAATGAAAAAGAATAAAATAAGTAAGCAAATAACAATAACAATATATATACAGAAAATTTTTATAATTTTCTTCTTTTTTTTTAATCTATTATATAAGTTTTTTTATTATTACTTTCAAAATTTAAAAAAAATTGAAATGTAAGGAAAGAAATAATAATAATAATAATAACAACAATAATAATAAAAAATAAAAAATAAAAAATATAAAATATAATATATAATTGCGAAATGAAACAATGTATAATAATATACATATATATATATATGTTAATTTTGTTTTTATTTTGTTTTTATTTTACTTAAAGTTACAATTAATTGGGTTTAATTTAATTTATTTTAATTGTTATTTTTAATGTAATGTTATAATTAGTATTACATTTTTTTTTTTATTCAATTTCAATAGGGAAAAACATAAATATATCATTTAATACTGTTATTATTGTTCTTTTATCTTGTATTAAAATTTCTTTCATTTTTTCATTATTTTTTAATTCATCAGATAAGAGTTCTATATTTATTTTTTCAAGATTATCTTGTAGATAATTTATAGCTGTTTTATTCCAACGATCAGGCTTATTCCATTCAATATTATAATTAATTATATTTGGTTCAGAGTTCATATCTGAATTTAAAAGTTCTTGTTTTATTTTTTTTATTTCTTCCCTTCTTTTATCAATTTCTTCTAAAATATAAGCTCCATTAAAAGATACATTATCATAACTATCTATATTACTATTACTTGATATACCATTTATATGTGTATCTTTTTCATTTTCTAAACTTTTTAAATAATATAATATATCATATTTTTTATATATAGCTGCCTATTAATACAAATAATAGTTAATTAAAAATGATTAACTTATTAAATCACTATTATTTAATAAAAATTATTATTTATATAGTAACTTTTTTAAAGATAACTTACAAGATGAACAATTGTACGCTCTTCTTCATCACTGACATTAATTTTAACTCCACTCTTAATTAAATATTTCAATAAATTAAGATCATTTTTTTTCACTGATCTAATAATAAATAAATAGTATATGATATGAGTAAAATGATGTATTATTATTATTATTATTAAATTAACAAAATTTTTATAATATAATTATATTATTATTATTTAAATTATAAATATATAATATATAATATAATATATTGTAATTTTTAAAAAATATTGCTTACTTAAATAATAATTCATTAACATCATCTAATTCATCTGTAGAATATACAGCTCCTGAATTAACTAATAATTCAATTAAATTATTCTTTTTATTACCATTATATTGATTTGTTACTGCATACCATAATGGTGAATGATTATAATTATCTCTTGTATGAACAATGCATCCCATTTTAATTAAATATTCAGATGTTTTTAAATGATTTTGAATTGCAGCTAGATGAAGTGCTGTCTTTTATTTAATAATTATAAAGATTATTTATGTGATAAAAAAAATTTTTTTTTGTTAAAAAATTTTTTATATGTAATATAAATAAGTATATAAGTATGTTATAAATATATTCACTTGTCCATTGTAATCAGCATCATTAATTAGTGCAGGCCATCCATCTAATAATTCATGTAATGCAACAATATCACCAGTAGATGCTGCTATATGATAAAGTGAAGGTAATAATATTTTATGAATTTTATTATTAACATTTTCTTGTATATAGTTATTTCCTTCATCTGAAGTTACTGGAACTTTAAAAATGGAATTTGGAAAATTATCTTTAATATTATTTACATCAATGGAAGACGTATTCATTCTTTCTAATTTATTATTATTATTAGTTATAAGATTATTTCCATCATTTTTAATTAAATTAATTATTTTTACAATATATGAATTGTCTGGATTTTTAAATTTTGAGAATCTTGTTATTTTAGGTGTATCCGATAATTCTCCTCTTAAATTTGTTTTTATTAATTGTTTTACAGCATCTATACTGATATTTTTTCCTAATAAATAAGAAAGTTTTGCAAGAGCACACTATTTTAATTATAATCAAGTAAATATATATATATATTATTAATTTTGTTTTGTTATTTATTGGTTTTTATTTGATGTTTATTAATTTTATTATATTATATTTTATTTATTTTAAATAAATATGTTTAACTTGATAACATATTAATTGTTGATTATTATTATTACAACTTAATATTTACTTCCGTGGTCATATCTTTTCCTGATATTAAACCTGCATCTGTTAATACTTTTCCTGTAGCATATATATCTGATACTGAACCTTTTGTACACTTTAATATATTTATAATTATATATATTTCCATATATTTTAGAAACATTGCGTATTATATAGTTTTTTATTTTTTATTTTTCTGAATTTTATGATTATTTAATATTTTAATATAATTCATACTTGTGTACAATTCACAATTATAATGCCTTTTTCAGTTGCTTCTTTAAATGCTTGGAGAATATCTTTTCTTTTATCTGGAGCATTTCCTGCACCATAAGATTCCAATATAATTCCTTCAACTGATGAAGATAAAAATGATTTTACTGTTAAGTATGAAATACCTGGGAATAAACGTAGTAATGCAACATTTTGATTTAGATTTTTATGAACATGAAATTTTGCAATTTCTGTTGGACGTAAAACATCTTTCCATGAAACATCTTATTAATTTTTAAGTTTATATTAAGAATAGAATCATTTATATAAGTAAATTAGTATTAATAAACATATTTGATTATATATATACATTTAAATTTTATACTACAATATATAATAATAATAATACTATTATAAAAAGTTTTTTTTTTTCGATATTTACTGATATTAATTCCTAATTTTACTAATGGCTTCATATTTGGTGAATCAAAAGCATTGAAATTTGTTGCGTCAACTTTTTTAGTTCTATTTCCTCTGAAAAGTTTTTGATTAAAGAATAATGTAACTTCGGGGATTATATAATGGCTGATTATTTAAGTTAAAAAAAAAAAATAAAAATTATTATTATATAAATTTAGTTTTTTATATTAATTAATTAAAAATGTTTACCTTGCAATTGTTAAAGCGCCTAAAAGATTATCAATTGCATCATTTCTAACTTCAGATAGTGGTACCTATATATTACATATAAATTATGTATTTATTAGTATTTAAAAATGTATTAATTATATATATATTATTAATTATATTTAGATTACTTGTGAACCGGTTAAAATAACAGTTTTTCCTAAATTTTCTAACATAAAACTTAAAGCACTTGCTGAGAATGCCATAGTATCAGTGCCATGAAGAATAATAAAAGCATCAAATAAGTAATAATTTATTTCAATATCTGTAGCAATTTTTACCCAGTCTAAAATAAATAGGAAAAAAAATTTATATATATATTAATTTAGTTTTTATTCATAATATAATAACAATTTTTATTTTCATTTTTTGTAATGCTTATGAACCTTTTAATAACAAGTTCGCCGAATCTATCAATTCTTCGTATTCATAAATTGTATATATTGTTCTTTTTCCATACAAAGAAACTGGTGTTACTAATGCTTTAAATTTTTTCTTCTTTGTTTTAATGTTGTTTATAACGGTAATTTCGGATTCAGGAATACTAGATAATTCATCATCTTTGATAACAACATTTGCCGTTATCGTATCATCAAATTTATTATTTGGATCATGAAATTGTCTCATAGAAAGTAATAAATCTGTAAAATAATTAGGTACAGGCTCGTAAACATGGTCTTTAGTCATTTTCATACCAATAGTTCCACCAGTATAAAGTATTAAAACCTTAGAAATGTTCATTGGAAGCATTTCTGTTGATTCTACCGTTACTTGCTCATGAACAGTAGCACTATTATAAAAGCTTTTCTCTTCATGTTGGTTAAGCAATATATTATTATATGGATTCATTTATTATTTATTATCCTTTTTATCCTTTTATTATTATTTTTTATTATTTTATTATTAATAAATATGTATGAAATAAATAAAATATATAAATATTAATTTGACTATGTATGTATTTTTTTTCTTTTTTATTTATTTTATTTTATTTTATTTTATTTTATTTTTTTATTTTTCTATTAAATTATTTACAAATAAAAAAAAAAAAGGTAATTTTTGTAGTTGTTTTATTTAATCAAAATTAATTATGCATTTATTGAAAATTTCCATTTAAAAATCTTATCATATATATATTAATATATTTATTTTAATTAATAATATACTTTATCTTTAATAATTTTACCGTAATTTATATAATCATTTTTTGCTTATCATTTTGTTCAATAAATGAATTTTTTAATAAATTAATTTGTAATAATATAATAATTAGAGTATGACCAAAAAAAAAAAAAAAAAAAAATAAAATAACACTAAAACATTTAAAAGGTATATACGTAATATATTTGTAAAAAAAAAAAATTGGAAAATTTAAATATTTAAATATTTTTTTTTCAAAATATATATGAATCTTAAAAATTAGATATAGATATATATATATACAATGATCAATAATATAGATATATCTATCAATAAACTTTTTTTTATTAAAATTTTGAATTTTGTTTAAATTATTAATTATTTATTTTTATTATTTATTATTTATTATTTATTATTTATTTTTTTTTATTTTTATTTTTATTTTTATTTTATTTGATTATATTTTATTTTATTTTATTTTATTTTTATTCTATTCTATTTTATATTCTATTTTATAATTATATTATTATATATTATTATTTAAATTTGTTTTATTAACGCCTTTTTTTTTTTTTTTTTTTTTTTTTTTTTAATTTTTATAAATGAAAAAAAAAAAAAAAAAAAAAAAAAAGTAATATAGAATAATATAATTATAATTAATTAATTAATTAATTAATCATTATTATTTTTATTGTTAATTGATTATCAATAATAATAATACTCATCTTTGTTTCATTCTATAAAATATATTATATAATTGAGTTATTATGTTTATTGATACCAATTATTTTCATTTTCTAACTTTTTTTTTATTATTATTATTTATCTTATTAAATAAAAAATGTATTTGTAAAATAAATAATGAAAAAATAAGAACAGAAATTAATTGCTTATTATTTATTATTTATTCACTATACTGTTTTTTTATTGTCTTTTTTTTGTATTTTTTTACTATTTTTAATTTGTGGTATAACTGGCATTTCTGGTCCTCCCATTTTTTCAATTGGTGGATCAAGTTGCATTTTAGCATACATTTCTTCCATATTATCTTCATTTTTTTCTAATAATAAGAAGTCTTTCATCATAAACCATCCTTCCGCTACACCAATAATTGTTGCAACTAAAAAACCGAGAAGAACCCTCTGTATATTAATTACATATTATTTTATTTTTTATTTTATTTTGTTTTATATTCATAATATAATTTATTATATTTTATAAAATATTTTATTAAAGAGAAACAAAAAATAGTCAATTATAATGTTTATTTCTCTATAGTTATCAACATTTTTATAATAATATTTATTTATTATTCTACAATTACAGTAATTTTTATAATTATAATTTTATTATTTATTTGTACCTTTCCAACATCAGAAGACATTTGACCTCCTAAAACATATCCTGCTGTAAAACCAGCTGCGATACTAAGTCCAAAGTTAAAAATTAAAGTTATTTGCTTTTTTGCTACATTTGCAATTGCTCCGAACCCTTCTTCTTCTTCTTTATCTCCGAATGTATCTTTTGTTAATTTTAGATATTCTTTATTTTCTTGTTCTCTTTTTATATTTTCTAATATCTTTAATAATTCAGGACTCTATATTATATATATATATGATATTATTATTATTATTTTAGTTAATATACTTTTTTTCTGAATATTAAAAATAAACTGAAATTATTTATTTTATTTTTAATTTTTATATGATTATACCTTAACTCTTGGTTTTGGACTTAATAAAATCATTTTTGAAGATTTAATTAAACTATTAAATCTATATTTATTACCATCTTCATCTATACAATATAATATATATATATAAAATTGCTATAAATAAGGATAATTCAATAATTTAATTTTCATTTATTTTTAATATTATATATATTATACCAGGGTATTTTTTTAATAGATTATCAGATATTTCTTTGATAATTCTATGTGGAATTGGATATATTTCATTTTCAATTTCTTCTTTTGGAATATAACTTTTTAATTCTGTAATTCTATCTTCTGCAATGTCACATTCTTTGAACATTACTTCCATTGCATTTTTTATGTTGGCATTTAATTGATAATTAACCATTATGATTATGTATATATTAATTTTGATTATTTAATTTAATAAAATATTTTAATAATTTTTTTTTAATTTTTTTTGTGATAATTGATTATTTTTTGATTTATTAGAATTATAATGAATAAATAAATATTATAAATAATAATTTATATAATAGAATTATTATGTGAAATAAATTTATAAATATATCAAATGTTTAAATATTATTTCTTTTTCTTTCTTTATAAAAAAATAATGTATAATGATTTCAAAACAATTTTTACATTATTTATTATATTTTTATAGTTTTTAATATAAAATTTATTTAATATTTTATATATTATATTTATTCATTTATTTTTATTTTTATTTTATTTTTTCATTTATTTTCTTTTTCTTCTTTTTTTATATTTACTAATATATAATTAATTTACAATTTGATTAAAAATTGTTTAAATTTAAAATGAAATCTTTTTTTTTTAATATTATTATGATTTCTTATATAAATAACTTTATTATATTTATTATATTTATAATAATATAATTTTATATGAATCAATGTATTTTTTTATATTAATCTTGAATTAAAAATGGATATAAAAATAAATAAATAAATAAATAAATAAATAAATAAATAAATAA
>MCFG01000091.1:67500-90000 GCA_002104895.1 Anaeromyces robustus | reverse complement strand
TGATTGGTAGATAATACTATTTTTGATTTTCAAAATTTTAAATTTTTTTTTTTAAAAAATGTAAATAAAATTAATAAATAAAAACTATATATAAAATAATTAAAATAAAATATAATAAAATAAAATAAAATAAAATAAAATATTTATCATAGAATATTTATATAATTCATTATGGATAATAATATTTCTGAAAATAATAGCAATAATTCAAGTGTCAATATCAATACCAACATTAATACTAATAATGACACTAAAAATATAGAAAATAATAATAATAATAATAATAATTCAATTTTAGAAAAAGAATATATAGCAGCTAATAAATTAAAAGAAAATATTGAATCTTTAAGTCAAGAATTAAATATACCAAAAAATGGCTATACAACTCCTAATCCAATGTCTAAACGTCAAAGGAAAAAGAAATTAAGAGAAGAAAAATGGGAAGCAACTGCAGAAGAAAGAAGATTAAAAAGATTAAAGAAAAGAAAGGAAATTAAAGCAAGAAGAAAAATGGAAAAAAAATTAGGTATATAAATGAAATGTGATTTCATGAAATTTAAAAATTAAATTTCATTATAATAATTTTTAGTTTTTTTTTTTTAAAAAAACATTTTTTATTATGACATTATTATGACTTTTTTTTATTATTATATTCATTGTTTAATAAATAAAATAATATTATTAATTCCAAAGAAAAGATAAAAAATATACTAATTATAATTTGATATTACTAATATTTCATTAAGGAATAAGTAAAAGACCACCAAGAAGAAGAGAATGTGAACAAACTCCAAGTTCTATGAGAGTTGTTATTGATGAATCATTTGATAATTTAATGATGGAAAAGGTTAATATTTAATAAAATTCATTTGAAATTTAAATTATAATGAATATAAATTAATAATTAATATATATAAATTTTTAACTTATTCTTTTTTTTTTTTTTTTTTTTTTTTTTTTTTTGTAAAATTAATAATATAATGTTAAAAAATAATTCATATATATTAAGGAAATTAAAAGTATGGTTAGTCAAATTACTCATTGTTATTCATATAATAGACAAAGTTTACATCCAGTAAAACTCTATTGTACAAGTTTTGGAAGTAAAACTAAAGAAGCTTTTGACGATAAAGTTTCAGACTATGAAAGATGGAGAAAGAGTGAAGTAATAATTAAAATTTACAATAAAAAAATAATATTATAAATAATATAATACATTTATATATTCAATTCTTATTATTTTATATTTTAAATTTATATTGATTTATTTTTATTTTTTTATAATAATTTATAACATATCTTTATAATAATAATTTAAAAATAAAAGATAATATTTGATTCAAAATCATATGAAGAATTATTTGCAGATGAAAAAGAAAATTTAGTTTATTTAACAGCTGACTCACCAAATACCATTAATACTTTTGACGAATCAAAAATTTATATCATTGGAGGAATTGTTGATAAAAATAGATATAAAGTAATTTTTAAAAAATTATGGATAGTTTTTTTTTTTTTTTTTTTTTTTTTTTTTTAAAAATAATAATTATATATTAATATTTTTTTTTATATTTAAATATATATAAAAAAAATATTTTTACAGAATTTAACATTAGAAAAAGCAAATAAGCAAAATATTGCTACAGCAAGATTACCAATCGATGAAACTATAAAAATGTCAAGTAGAAAAGTATTAACTGTAAATCATAGTAAGTTACACCCTTCATTTAATTATATTGAAAATATATATATATAAATATTTTAAATTTTATTTATATATTTTCAAGATATTAATTTCTTTCTATTATTCTTTTTTCTTTGAAATAATTTAAAAGTGTTTAAAATTATTGTTAATTTCTTGGAAACTAAAGATTGGGAAAAAAGTTTATTAGATGTTTTACCACCAAGAAAGTTCAATCAAGATAAAAGTAATAATCCTGAAAATCATGATACCTTAGAAAACAATGAAGATTCAGAAAATAAAGATGTAAATGATGAAAATGATAGTGATGATAATAATAATAATGATGATAATGAAACAACAGAGAGTACAAATTTAATTAGTACAAATGAAAATAGTTCAAATGAAATAGAAGTAGAAATTGTTGATAATGAAGAATCAAAATAATAAAAAAAAATTTTTTTATAAATTTAAAAATTTTATAATAACTTATTAATTTATATAAAATAAGACATAAGAAAAGAATAAAGTAAATTATAGACAAAGTGCTTTATATATTTATTTTTAATTATTAATTTAAAAGTGTTATTTATATATGTATTTTAATTAATAATAATATTATTATTTTTAATTAAATATAAATATTATATATTTTGATATTTTTCTACTTTTTTTATATCATAGTTTTATTTTTATTATTATTATTTTAGGTTTATTATAATAATGGTGTTTTTTTTTTTTCATTGTATTATTTAAATTAATATATATACTTTTTTTTTTATAAGTAGAATTTCATTTATTCGGGTTTTTCTGTTTGATTATTTGAATTAAGAAATTCATTATTATTGGTTAACCAAGTAGATGGTCCATTTTGATTTAAACCATTAATTGAAAACCATCGATTAAAGTCCATTCGCAATAATAATTGACTTAAATATTTATTTTGCCATGATGATACTGCTGCTGTTTTTACACCTGAAAATGTTCTAAATAGGAAAAACGTATTTTCTTGGAATTGCTAAAACAGAAAAAAATAAAATAAAAAAAAAAAAAAAAAAAAAAAAAAAAAAATTAAATAAACAATATTAAAAAAGTATAATTTAATAATTATTATTAATATAGAATATAGTAAATATTTATATAAAGTTATAAAAAAAAGAAATATTTTTTTTGTTATTCATAGTTACCAAACCAATTTCTCTACAAGTATTCCATGTATCTTCTGATATATTTTTAATTTCTATTCCTTTTTCTACTACTAAACAAAATTGATCACATAATTGAATTACAGACCTTACACATTTTCCTATAGCATTAAATATACCATGTTCTAAAAAACAACCTTTTAATAGATTATCTAGATATTTTTTATGATATATTTGAATATCTTCTAAATTTTGATGTTCAATATCTTCTTCTTCCTTATTTTGTGTTGACATTGCTATATCTGTATTATTATTATTATTATTATTATTATTATTATTTTCATTATTTTCATTATTTTCATTATTATTTTCATTAGTATTATTTTCATTATTATTTATATTTGAATTTTCGCTTTTAAGTTTTTGCCTTTCATTATTTATTGATTGAATTAATTCATCGTAATTAATCCATAAAACATCCATCTTTAATATTAATTATAATTATATTTAATAAATATAATAAAATAAAATAATATATATTTATATATATACAAATTAATAATCGTGTGTAATTATTTATTATTTCATTTTATTTTTTTTATTTTTAATTTAAATTATTTATAAATTCTTTTACCTGTATATATGACCATAAGCAATTTATAAAAAATAGCATCATTTGTCTTATTGACCAAATATGATTTTGATGCTCAAATCTTTGATGCCTGGTATATCTATTGGTATATGTTCTTGTTAATAGTTGCTGTAAACGAATTTGTACACGTTTTAATACTATTAAGAAAGAAAACAAGGTATTATATCTTCATGATAATAAAAATAAAAATAATATATATATATAATCAATATAATCAATATATATTTGTGTATATATGTATATATATATATTTATATAATTTGATTATTTACTTATCAAAATCGGATTGGGTAAATATTAAATCTAATGGCCATTTTATAAAATACTCTAATCTTATAGGAAAACCAAATAAATAGTCATCATAAGGTGATCTATAAATGTAATCTTCAAGTTCTACATAATATATATAATATATAATTTTTATTCAATATATAATTAATAAAAACAATATGATATTTAATGTTTCAATCTATACATTTTTAGTTATATAATATTTATATATACCTGAAGCTTTATGATATACTTTAAAACTAAAATTTTCTAATGTTTCATCATTTTCTGCTGTTGTGTTAATAGCAATTCTATTCCAAAGATTATTTAAATCCTGTTCTGTGATTAATGCTGATCTTATATTTGCTCTTGCCTTTAAAGTTTCACATTCTTCGATAAATTTAACGAAATAATCACCTTTAACAAGTAGGAAATAATTTCTGAATACCTTATATTATTTTTATTATTATTATTATTATTATTATTATTATTATTATTATTATTATTATTATTATTATTATTATTATTATTATTATTATTATTATTATTATTATTATTATTATTATTATTATTATTATTATTATTATTATTATTATTATTATTATTATTATTATTTATTTATTTATTTATTTAATTATTTATTTATTTATTTTATCAAAATACATATTAATATAAATAATTAATTTTATTGAAATTAATTCTTACTTCAAGATATAAAAGTAAGTTTTCATCAATTACTACTACTCTCCATAAAGCATTTGAAACAATATGCTTTATATTTCGTATTACAGTTTCAAATTTATAATTATTAAAGCTATTATACTGAGATAATTTTGATAGTTCATTAAGTTGAGACTGTAGTGAAAAATTTGATAATCGTTCTAATTTATTATTAATAATGGATTAAAAAGTAGAATAGAAATAGTAATAGAAAAAAAAATATAAATATAAATAAATATATTTTTATATTTTTTTTGATTTTTTTTAAAGATAAATAATAATCATTAATTGATAATATATTACTTTTTTGATTTCTTGGATCATATATAGCCGCTACAGATTTTCCAATAAATAAAATTGTTTTTGCGATATCTTTTTTAATATATATAGGTATATAATCATCAATTAATTCATATTCCGAATACCTTTAAAAATTTATATAATATTAATATATAATTCAATCAATATAATAATATTTTTTTAATGTATTTCATAATATTTTATTTTTTTTATAATATATATTTTAATAAAAATTAATATCATTTAATTATTACCATGTGGGTATATTAATTCTTGAATATGTATTCTTTCCTATGTTTCTTTTTTTATTCTCATTTAATCTTATAAAAAATTCGTTATATCTGTCTTCAAGTTTTCCATAAATAACCCATGATATTAATTGTTTATAAAAAACAAAATTACAAACTTTAAACAAACTAATATATATTATATTTAAATGAGTAGTAAGATTTTTCAATCAGTATATGATATATTGTAATATAACATAATATTAAAATATTATATATATAAAATAATTACAATAAAAATGTTTTTTTAATTTCTGGAATTCCATTATTTGCACAATTGTATAATTTCGATAATAATAGTGTACCATGATATTTATGTGGTGCATCTTTAATATTAATTGTCAATTGATATATATATGGTAGTATAACTTTATACTGTTTTTTTATTTTATAAATTTTATATAATATATTTTTAAATAATTTATATATAAATGATAGAGGTAAATATTATACATTATTTTATTTCATATTATTAATTTTTATATTTTAATATTTATTTTAAAATTATATATTCAAATATATATATATTTATATAATTATTTTACCTCTGAAAAATAATATTTTAAAAATGAAATTGGTGTTGAGGGACCAATAGTTTCTGGATCTAAACTATCTAAAATTTTTCTTTCGGCCATAGCAATTCTATCTAAATATTTATCTAAAATTTGATTAATTCCTGAACATAAAGCTCGTATATAATATCCATTTTTATAATCTTGAAGTGAATATTCTAATGGTTTTGATTTTGCTGTATTTCTATTTTCACCAATGAGTGGTGATATATTGTCCAAAGATGGGTATGTCATAGGCTCGTCTTCTAATTTTGGTATTGTTTTTACATTATATTTATCTGTGTATTCTAATTTTTCTTTGACGAAATTAGAAATTTGTAGGTATAAAAATCCTAAATGAGCTAATTCTTCTAATGCTTCTCTTTCAGAAATATGAAGATAAATTGGAAAATTGACAGGAATTTTGAATGTTTCTGATTGTTGTGGAGGTGGTGGATGAAGTGTAAATACTTCTCCGTAATGCCCTGAAAGGGCTAATAATAATTCATGAAGCATTATTTTTCTATTTTTTTTTTTTTTGTTATAAATTATATTTTTTTTGTTATATATATATACTTTTTCTAAATATTATGTTGCTATATATATAACTAATATATATACATATATAACTTATTTAATTAGATTATTAATTTAAATAACTGTTATATAATATTTTTAAAAGGAATATTATTAAATGATATAGCAATTTCTTTTATTTAATAAAAAAAATAAATAGTTTACTATATTTAATTTTTATATTTATATTTTATATTTATGTTAATTTAAAATATTATATGAAATTTCTAAATATATGCTTAATTCTTTAATTCCAAATTTCTTTTATGATTTCTTTAACCATTTTTTTTATTATGTTATTATATAATTTTAATAGTAATTATTAATTTTTTTAATTTAAATATAAAAATAATCCATATATTAACTTGTAATACAAATTAATAAATTAACAAGTTACTGCTAATAATTAATAGACATAACATTAAATATTCAATAAAGCATAAAATTTAAATATTTATGTAAATCATATGACAATAACACACATTTCTAATTAAGCCACAAATCCTAAATATTATTATAAGTAATATATTATTTATATATATACTTTTTTTTGGTTTAATTTATAGCATACATATAATAAAATTAAAGACTTTTATATTTACATAATGGAATAATTATATTTTTAAATATTATTATTTTTAAATATTATTAATACTTTCAAGATAATTAAATATGAAATTTTTATAAAATAAGTAAAAGCATATATTTTTTATTGGTAAAAGTATTTTCAACGTTTTATCTTTTTTTTTTTTGTTTTTTAATATTTGCTAATATATCCAATAATTTGTTAACATCAAGTATTAAAATTAAAAAAATTAAATATTGATGTTGTATATTTATATATATAATAATATAAAAAATTTTAAATATCTGAACAATAAAAAAAAAATAATAATTAATAATTAATATATAATTGTTTTACTTTTTACTTATATATGATTTCAGTTTTTTATTTATATTTATATTAATTCATCATAAATTTGAGGTGTTAATCATATATTATAATATATTGATATAGTATTATAGTATTAAAAACTTTAAATATTAATAAAATACTAAATAATCATACAGTTTGTAATATTTGTATCATCAATTTATTAATATTATTATTTATTAATATTTATTAATATTACTATTTATTATTATTATTATTATTATTATTATTATAACTTTTTTTTTTTAATCATATTTAATTAAAATATAACAATACTATTTATCAAAAATTCTTATAATTAAAATATTATTATATTATATATAAATAATAGTATTTTTATTCTATTTTTATTTCTTTTTATTTTTTTTATTATATATATAATAAAAGTAATTGGGATTTTTAATTTCGATATAATTTAAAATTATATTTATTACAAAAATTAATTATAAATTATATATATTATTTATCCTTTAAAAGGAAGTTGAACTATTTGAAAATCCTTATTTATATATTAAACAAAATCAAAAGAATTTTTTTTTTTTGTTGAGCAAAAAAAAATTATCGGTAATTTTTTTAATAATCAATTGAAAATATTCTTTTTTTTTTTTTTTTTAGTTTTGTTAAATGGAACATAGATATTTACTTATCAATATCAATTTTGTGTTTTTTATTTAATAATTTATATTATTTTTATGCAATTTTCTTTATATATTATATACTAATTATAATATTTTAAAATAATAATATACTTTTTTTTTTTTTTTTTTTTATATATAAAGAATACTATATAAAAATAAATATATATATATATAAACAGTAAAAAATAAAAATATCAAAGAAAAAACAAAATAAATAAAGCAATAATGAAACTCTATAATTTATTTTTTATAATAATAAGTTTATGCTTGATTTTTTCATCAGCAGAAAAAGCTGAAGAAGTTAAAGAAAATGCAACTGAAAAAGTAGAAGAAAAAACTGAAGAAAAAACTGAAGAAAAAGTAGAAGAAAAAAAAGAATATGAATTCCCACCAAAAGTAATAACACTTATTTTTAAATAAATTAAAAAAAATAAAAATAGAAAAAAAAAAAAAAAAAGAATATAAAATATTAAATATTAAAATTGCATATTTTTTTTTAACTTTAATAATTAAAATATAAATCTTTCATTATTAAAATCATTTTAGTCATACATTGCCGAACTTAAATATGGTACAAGATGTCCAGAAGCTGATCCAAAACATCGTAAAAATTTATTTATATATAATTTTTAAAAATATAATTAAATAATAATAAATTCTTCGAGACTGATTTTTATATATATATATAAACATATAATTAATCGAAATTAAATTTAATAGCATACGAAGTTGACGAAAAAATTACTAGGTACTATAAATCAAACAATTAGTATATAAATAATAATAACAACAACAATAATAATAATAATAATAATAACAATAATAAAGAAATTAAATTTTTTACAGATAAATTATTAAATTATATGTATAAATTATATAATTAATATTAATATATTTATGTTAACACTTTTTATAAATTATAGAATTGATTTCCATACCAATTCCATAGTTTTAGATATTAATCCAACTATTGAAACTCATAACTATACTGTTTCACAAACTTGTTCACCATTTTTCTATGTTAAATATACTAAAGGATATAGATTCGCTGTTACATCTTATGAATTTAGGTAATTTTTTTTTATATATTAATATTAAATAGTTGTAATTTATTTTATAATATTTATTCATATTATTCTAATAAATATATAATTGTATTTATAATAATAATAATAATAATAATAATAATAATAATAATAATGATAATAATAATAATAATAATAATAATAATAATAATAATAATAATAATAATAATAATAATAATAATAATAATAATAATAATAATAATAATAATAATAATAATAATAATAATAATAATAATAATAGAGGTACTTATCATATTGATGAAGGTATTCGTGCTGTAATTAAATCAGATAACACTGATGCTCTTACTCATGTTTTCGAAGGACCAGCTATGGGTACTTTTAATATAAAAGATGAATTAGATTGGACAAGTGGTTGGAATAGACCACACCATGGTAGATTTGAAGATGGTGTAAGTACTATATTGAGATGATAATAAATAATAAGTAATAAATAATAAGTAATAAGTAATAGTAACAATAATTATGCTTTATATATATATATATTTTAATACGCATATAATTAAAAAAAAAAAATAATAACAACAACAAAAACTGATAAAAAAATAATTTAATAGAAACTTTGGTTTGGATGTCGTACCGATATGATTCGTATATCTGTTGGTGTTAAAGCTTTATTAAATAATCGTTTAAATGAAGAAGGTAGTGGTACACTTGTTGTAAAAGATTTTTCTGCTAATATTGTATGGGATAAATGTCCTCCAGAAAAAGAAAGATATATTCCAACTGACGAAGAAGTTATTAAAGCTTCCATTCCTCAACCACCAAAGAAACCAAATGAAGAAATTAAAAAGGAATATGAAGAAAAACAAAAATTATCACAAGAAACCAAAAAAGTTATAGAAAATAAATTTAAAGAAGATAAAAAGAAGGAATAAATAACAATATAATTTAAAATAAAAGAGAATAAAAGAGAATCAATCAATATAAATATAAATGAAATGATATGTATATAATAAAAGATTTTATTTTTATTATAAAATATCATTTAATATAGTTTCTTTTATTAAATTATATAAAAAATTAATTCAAAACACAAAATATTAAATAAATATAAAAATCAAAATATATATATAAAAAAAATATATAAGAACAATAATAACAGAAAAAAAAAAAAAAAAAAAAAGATAAAAAAAGATAAAAAAAGAAAAAACAAAAAGAAATATAAAAAAAAAAAATAAAAAATAAAAAATAAAAAATTAACAAATAAAATGAAATAAAAATTATTTATATATAATGAAAAATAATATATATATTTTATTTTATTTTATTATTATTTATTATTATTATCATCTTTTTAATTATTTAAATGGATATTGTTTTAATTTATTGTTTTAATAGGATTTTTATTAAAAAAGAAAAAAAAAAAAAAAAAAAAAAAAAAAAAAAAAACACTTAATATATATATATATATTTACTTTTATTTTTTATTTTTTATTTTTTATTTTTTATTTTTTTTTTTTTGTTTTTATTAACATAAATTATATAAAGATTATAAATAGTAAATAATTAAAAATTTAAATTGAAAAATATATATAAATATTTATTGTCTATATCAAATATAAAAGTGTTTTTAATGAATGAATGATAACTTTTTTTTAGTGATTATAAAATTATTATGTATTAAAATCATTTTGTAAATAAATATAAAGTTGTATTTTGCTTGTATAAAATTTTTAAAAATTAAATAAAATTATTCATAGGTATCTTCATCTATATTTATTAAAAATATAATAATAATAATAATAATTATTATAATAAATAATAATAAAAAAAGTTAATAAAATAAATCTTGAATGTTTAAAAAATATTTTTAATGATTTTTTTGTAACATAAAAGTATTATTCTATATATATAAAATTACCATTCATATCATCTTCTATATCATCTTCTTCAGCATAATGATCTTCGATGTAATCATTTTCTTCTTCATCATCTTCATCATCTTCTATAACTTCATTTTCATTATCTTCTTCATCAACCATAAGTTTATTAACATTCTTTTTTTTTTTTTTTTTTTTATTTAATTTGGTTTTTATTATTTTTTAAAATAAATAAATAAATAAATAAGATTATAAAAATATATTAAAAATTATTAAAAGTATAATGGATTAAGTATAATAGATAAAACAAATTAAATAAATATTATATAAATTTATATTAAATAGTTAAACATCAAATTACATTTGATTTGGTTTCTTTATCTTCTTCTTTTTCAAAGGCATCGAATAATTTACTGGTGATTTCATTTTTAAACTTCTTTTTAACTATTATATTAGAAAATATATACAATATAACCATAAATATTAATTTAAAGCAATTTTTTTTTTAATATAACTATTATTATAATAATAAAAATCTATTTTAATAATTTTACCAATTCTTTTGGTTGGATCCTTTATCTTATGAAGTTCTTCTGGAAATAATAGTAAATTATCTTTATTTATTATAATATTAAAAATATATGGTATTAATAATATATATATATATAATTTATTCTTAGTTATTTTTTGTAAAAGTTGATATTTTTTTTTTCAAATTATAATATATAATATGTACCTGCTGGTATAGTTTTGATATCCTTTACTATTTTCTTCTTTCTAAATCTGTCACTATATTGATGGAAAACTAATGAATAATAAAAATTGACAGTTATAATAATCAAATATTTTTAATTATTAAAATCATATATTTAAATTTTCGAAATAAAATTTTAATTTAAAACTTTATATTATTTTTTTAATTTTAATTTATATATATACATGTTGTTGATTTATCTTCATCTAAATAGTATACGGAATCTTTTAATTTTTGTTGGAAATCTCTATACATATCAAGAAATTCTTCTTCCTCTTTAGTTATTTCAGGTGGTGGTGGCATTTCATAATTCTTTTTTTTTTTTTTTTTTAATATTTTTAAAATGTAGTAATGATTAGAATAATTAAAATAATAATAATAATAATAATAATAATAATAATAGTAATTCATAAAAAATATAATCATAATCATGATTTTGAAATTTAATTAAATATATTTTCATATAAATTGTTTTTTTAATAAAAAAATAAAATTATTGATTGTTATACATTTTGAAAAATTGTATTATACATAAAAATATATTTATTTTGTATATAAAATTCCTTCATCCTTATTATGCTTATTTTTTTATTCTATATGTTATAGACATCTTTAAAAACTCTTTACATATGAAGCGATTTGAAATTTATTTATTTCATTATTATATATGACATAAATTAAATATAAAAAAAGCAAATAACATTTAAAATGAAATAGACAGAAAATAAAATAAAATAAAATAATCGAATTGAATATATATATATATTATATTTAATTAATTCGTTATTGAAAATGTTGAAATTCCATTTATGAATAATTTCTTTCTTTTATCTTTTTATAAAAATAATTATAGTTAAGCATATATATTTACTCATATAATTTTTCTACTCTCTTAAACAATACTAAATAAAGAAACATATATATATATATATATATTGAAATGAAATTTTGAAATTTACTGGAAATAATGGTGTTGGAGCTGATGCAAATTGAATTTGTCCTTCAAATGTCGGAAATTTGCTATCCGAACGACCTCTTCCTCTTCCACGTCCTCCTCTTGACATTTTTTGTTACAAATTTATTATAATATATTATTTATTTTTATATATAAATTAAAAAAAAAAAAAAAAACTTGAAATATTATAATTATATAATTAATTTTGAAATGTAGTTTATCTTTTTATTATATTAATTATAATATTTTCAATTATTTAAAAAAAAAAATAAAATAAAATAATTATATATATATAAATGAATTTTTTTAAAAATTTTAATTTATATCCAATCATAATAATATATCATTGATTATTAATGTATAAATTTTTAAAAATTTAATTTTTTAAGATTTCAAGAATGCACATTTTTTTTAATTATAAATGTTTAAATGAATAATTTTTTTTATTATTATTATTATATTAACTTAAAATAGATATTTACATAATACATTAAAACTTTCTATACATTAAAAAAATATTATAAATAATAATTTAATAGATTGAAATTATTATTAAAAAAAATATTTCTTTTTAATTTTATTTTATAAACTATAGTTTATAATAAACAATTCTTATTATGACAATTAATAATATATGTAGGATCAATAATAGTTCCTTTAAAATCAACTTCACTAGAATTTTTTATAGTACAATAATATGTTATTTTATCATCATTATTAATTGAAATATTGCCTCCATGGCCTAATACGTATCTTTCTAATTCCTTCTTAGTTTTATCTTTGATAGTATCATCAAAATAAAAATATTGATTTTTAAATATATTTGATATTGAAAGTATATCTTCATTATGATTATAATTCAATAATATTTTTGTATAAGTTTTATTTTAATAGTATAAGATAAATATATAAAAATTAGTATATATAATAAAATATATATCTCTATATATATTTATTAAAAAAAAAAAAAAGAAAGAAAGAAAAGTTAAAAAATGTGTATGATAATATATTATAAGTACTTACTTCGAATTAATTTTAAATTTTTAGTTTTATCATCATTTTCTTTATCATTATTTTCTTTATCGCTATTAATAATTTTAAAAAATTCATATATTTTTTTATTTTTTCTTTTATTATCTTCTGAAATATTACTTTTATATGAAAAACTATTTGATTTCTTTAGAGTATTTCTTATTAACTTATTACTTCCATCATCATCCTTATTATTATTATTATTATTATTAGATATATTTTGAATTGCATTTTTTGAAGAATTATTACTTCTAATAGTATTATCATCATCATCTTTATCATCATCATTTTTTTTATTATTAGCTTTTCTATTAAATATACTGTAAATTGAATTTGACGTTGTTGCATTTACGCTTGTATCTGATTCTTCACCATCACTAATACTCTTTGTCCTGTTATAATCAAAGCTATAATATTTTTCTAATAAACGATCCTTTTTTTTATAACAATCATATATCCATCCTGACTTTACTATTATACCTTTACCTTTTTCTTTATATATTAAAATTTGTTATTTTTTTTTTTTAAAAAAAAAATAATATACTTATATTAATGATTTTATGTATTTTTTAATTTTTATTTATAAGTTTTATATATTAATAATAAACGAATTTTTTTTCTTTTTACCTTTAACTTCATTATACTTAGGTGTTCCTTTAACTGCACAAATTAAATGAGTTGATGAATCTATCCATTTTGGATGATATTTAGCCCCCATTTCAAGTGCTTTTATTATTATTATTATTGTCGTTGTTGTTATTATGTTAAATAAATATAATTTTTTTTTGAAAAAAATATTAATATATTAACAAACATACTATTATTGTTTTTTTCATGATATTATTTTATCTAAAATTATTTTAATACGCTCTAATATATAACATAATATATATAACATAATATATATAATATATATAATATAAGCTAACCTAAAGTTCGAATTTTTCCTCGTTCTGGGTTTTCTATACCACTTATAACAATATTAACACCACGCTTCCATTTTATTATTATTATTTTTATTTTTATATTATTCAATTTAATTTAAATGATAATAAATTAATATAATAATATATAATGTAAATTTAAATTTATAGAAAATTAATTAGATTAAATTATTTAATAGTCATTATAATAATAATAACAATGATAATAATATTTAATAAATAAATAAATAAATTACCAATATTGAAGACAAATCTTTTCTACTTTTTTCTTTAGAATCAATTTCAATTTCTTTTTTTTCTTTATCTTTATTTATATTACTTGTTGATTTCTTATTTAAAATTTTTAATAATTGATATTTTGAATCATTATTATTAGAAGAATCCTTACTAGTTCCAAAATATTTACTTGTAGTTGAATCTTTAATTTCATTAAGATTATTAGTTTTTGTTGAATCGTTATTTATATTTATTATTTCATTTGTATTCTTTATTTGTGCTGATGATTTCAAATGTGAATTTATTGGTAATTCTTTTTTTGTATTTTCATTTTGAAAATTAAATGCTTGAAATTTATCAAAATTTTTCTTTTCATATTCGAATAATGACTTTGTATTAATAGATGCCTCTGACTGTTTTATAGCGTATTTTTCTATTAGATTATACTCCAATAATGAATCAGAAATTGCATTTAAAAAATTCTGTTGGTCAGAATCAAAATCTAAGGTATATTTATTATCTTTAATTTCATTTAGAAAACTATTAATATTTAAATTCCTATTAGTTCTAAATCTAAATGGACCTATACCTCTGGTTTCGGTTTCATTCTATTGTATTTATATAATTAATAATAATAATAAAAAAAAGAATTATATGTTATGATTAATTATATTTAGCATTTAAAACAATAGTATATAAATATATATTTACGTTAATGCTCATTTGGTATATTATATTTTATTTATGTTATTAAACATTAAAAAGGTTAAAAAGAAAAAAATTATTTATATATTAATAAAATTTCTTTTTAAGGTGTAATATATAATTTATATATAAATAATTAATTTTTTCTTTTAATATTTAATAATTCATAATTAATTTTTTTATAAATTTTTAATATTTTTTAAAAATTTTTAAATTAAATTATTGTGTAACACAATATATTTTTTAAATACTATTCTTATCTTATTCATCCAGTTGACAATATATAAGAAAAAAAAGCATTAGAATAAAAGTAAATATTATATTTTGAACTATATTAATTATAGGGTTGATATATTATATAATTTTAAAAAATAATATTCAAATTCAAATTTTAAACATAACAAGAATATTTATACTTCTAAGATCTTAATAATTATAATTTATCTTAATTATAAATAAACTTTACACTAATATAATTTTTCAAAATATATTATATG
The DNA here is from genome assembly GCA_002104895.1 of Anaeromyces robustus. Taxonomy (NCBI): domain Eukaryota; kingdom Fungi; phylum Neocallimastigomycota; class Neocallimastigomycetes; order Neocallimastigales; family Neocallimastigaceae; genus Anaeromyces; species Anaeromyces robustus. Next base: position 74,217 of record MCFG01000091.1, on the reverse strand, counting down.
AATATATTATATGAATAAAAACCACAAAAATAATTATATATCTATACTATTTGGATGTAATCAATGTATATATAAATAATACTGAAAAAAAAAAAAAAAAAAAAAAAAAAAAAAAGCAATTTTATTATTATATTAAATTATTTAATAAATATTAACGACAATACCATTTAAAATTCATTTAAAGCTCATATATATTTTTATAATAGAGATGATATATATAGTATTTAGCTAATAATTTATATATGTTACAATTTTTTAATTAATAAAAACTCTTAATAATTATTACTTTTTTGTTTGCATATAAATTATTATTTATATATATATTTTTTGAAAAAAAAAATGAAATAATAATTAAATATTCAAAAAATTTTTTTATTTCTTCATTTCATGTAATAATAGAGTTACCTAAATAAACTATTTTAAGTTTTCACAAGTAAAAATTAGTTTTCAAACTTGAAAAATTAATTTTTTTAAGTTAAAATCAAAGAAGAAAATTAAACTTTTGATTTTTTCAATTAAAAGGAATAGCATTATTTATTTAATAGCATATTTTATCTATTTATTTTAGAAATATTAACGATAATAAAAAAAAAATAAAAAATATATAAATATATTATTAAATATATTTATCAAAAGAAGTAATAATTTCTAATAACATAAAATTCTTTATATATAAATTAATGATATCATTATTTTTCAATTCATCTAATATTGTATATTTTTGTTTATTATTATAAGATATTTATTTAATTTGTTCAGTAGAAAGTAATAATTTAGTTAGTAGCAATTATATAAAATTAATAAATAAGGTTATAAAATTATAATAATAAATATAAAACTTTATTTAAACTACTTAAACAAATTACAATAGGATTTTTTTTTTACATTTTTTATTAAATTGAAAATCTGAAAAAAATCAATATTTTCTCTAAAAAAAAAAAAAAAAAAAAAAAAAAAAAAAAAAATCTCGATTTCAATAAATATATAAAAATAATAATTATTATATTTATATTTTTCCTTTAATAATAGAATAGTCAAAATGCCTGTAAGTTTAAAAAAAAAAAAAAAAAAAAAGATTATAATATATCAAATCATAATAGGAATAATATTGATTTAAGTTTAATATATTATATTATTATTATTGATTATTAAACGAAAATAATACACTTGGAATAGATTATTGATCCATATAAAAATAGAAAACATAAAAATGAGGTATATATCATAGCAATTAAAAATATATATAAAAAGACACTCTTTATTAAATAAGTGTATTACAAAAGAAAAAAATCTAAAGAATTTTTATTTTTTTTTTTCATAATAATGTATATTTAATAATTTGAAACAACGAAAACCACAACAACAAAATAAAAATAAAAAACATTTAAAAGAAAAAGAAAATTATGATTATTACAAATGATAATATTCGAACTTTGAAACCACATGATGATGTATGTCACATTTCATACGAACCAAATTATGATAATATAATAGATTTAAAAGAATTTAGGCGTATACAAGTAAATTTACATAAATAATTATTAATTATTATTTATAAATAATCAATATTGATATTACAAAAAAAAAAAAAAAAAATAGAAGAAAAATAACATATCTACATATATATAAATAATAATAATTTATTATAGAATGAAGCTGTAGTAATTACAGATGAAGAAAAAGAAAAACGTAAACAAAAATTAATGGAAGAACGTATTAGAAAAGTCAATATTGCCAGAGAGAGAAAAGTAATATATAATAAACGAAAAAAACAAGAAAATATTTTGAAAATGAAAAATATATATATAATAACTGAATATTAATACTATTAATCTATTCATTATTAATAATTTAATTAATATAATCAAATATATGAACTTTTTTATTTTTTTTATTCGTTTATTATTCGTTCATTATTAACTTCAGCAATATATAGATGAAATTGATCAAAAAAAGAATTATCTTAAAAAAGATGAACAAAATGGAATAGATGCTAAAAAGAAAAAAAGATCACAAGCAAATTTTTTAGATATATTAAGAGAAGAACAATCAGATGAAATTAAATATTTGAATGAACTTGTATTAATAACAAAATGTCAAACTATAAGAGATTTACAAATAGAAGAAAAAGTAAATACCAAAAAAAAAAAAAAAAAAAAAAAAAAAAAAAAAAAGAAAAATTGAATTCTTTTTTATTATTAATAATTATTAATTATATATTGATAATACGTTTTTAAAAATTTAATATTATTATAATTTTAAACTGGAATTAAATAATGATCTATTTTAGAAATATATTGAAAATAAAAGAAAAAAAGAAGATGAAAGAATGAATAGTATAATAGAAGCACATAGACTTAAAGAAGTACAAAAAGAAAATGAAGCAGAAGAAAAAAGATTAAAAGGTATTTGAATTTTTTTTTTTATGTATTATTAATATAATGCAAAAAACACATAATATTCTAATATTTTTTTAAATAACATATACATATTTTATTATTATTAATAAACCTTATTTTATAATGAAAAAATATTTTTCTTAATTTATAAAATAATTAATATTATTATTATTAAATAAAAATAATGAAAATAAATAGATATCAAAAATGGAGCAAATATATTAAAGCAACAAATAGAAGAAAGAGAAGTACAAAGAATTATAGATCAAGAAAGAAATGATCAAGAAGGAAAAGCATTAAGACAAATATTCGAAAAAATAAGAAAAGATAGCATAGCTTCAAAAATAGAAAAAGAAAAAGAAAAAAGACAAAGATTATATGAGGTTAATAAAAATAATATTATCAAAAAAATTATATATAAATATAAATATTTATTTGATAACCTTTAAAGAAAAAAAATTTTTTTTATCTATATTATATATATACTTTTTCTATATATTAATATATATAAATTATTTTATTTCTTATATATTTATTTCATTTTTATTTTATAATTTTATATTTACTTTTTTTTTCTTTTTTTTTTTTTTTTTTTTTTTTAATTTTTTTCTTTCTTTTTTAATTAATATTATAATTAGCTACAAAAAGAAAATTTAGAAATTGCAAAAAGAAAAAAAGAACAACAAAAAAAAGAAGAAGAAGAAGAATTAAAAATATTAGAATATTTAAAAGAAAAAGATAAAAAAGATAAAGAACAAGAAGAAAAAAAGAAAAAAGAAAAAAGAGAAAAAGAAATTCAATTTAGAAAATTATTAGAAAATCAATTAATTGAAATAGACAGACGAAATAAAGCAGAAAAATTAAAGAATCAACGAAAAGTAGAAGAAGATGAAAGAGAATGGAGAAAAAAAGAAAAAGAAGAAGCATTAAAAAAATTAAAAGCACATGAAGAAATGAAAGAAGAACTTATTAAACAAAGAAAAGAAAGAGAAAGAGTTATAGCAATTGAAGTAAATATTATTACATCTATCTATAAAAATTAGAAAATTTTCACTTCATTATCATTATAAATATTTCAATAAATATAACTATTTTTTTTTTATGATACTTCATTAAATTAATAAAAAATTACTTAACTATATAACCAATATAAAATAAATATATATATTTTATCATCTAATAATATATTATAATAGTCAGCGAAATTAAAGAAAGAATTCTATGAAAATCTTAAAAAACAAAGATTAGAAGAAGAAATTGAAAAAGAAAATGAAAGAAAATTGTTAGAAAAAAGATTACAATACACAAGAGATATAAAGGTATAATATTATTATAGTGTTTTTTTTTTTTTTATTTTAATTATTAGTTATTATAATAATAAATATTATAAATTACGGAAATTAATCAACTGTTGTAATATATATTCTAATTATAATACTATAAAATCAATTATAAATAAATAAATAAATAAAAAAAAGGCACAAATAAAGGAGAAAGAAGATCTACTTAAGAAAGAAAGACAAGATCAATATAAAGAAGCTCTGAAATTAACAGCAGCAAAACAAGAAAGAGATAGTAGACTTGAACAAATTAAAAATCAAAAAATTAATGTAATTTTTTTCCCCATTATTACCAATATATATTATTTTTTATTATATTTACTTTAAATTAGTATATATATATATATATATATATATACTAATAATTTTAATTATAATTTTATAAATATAATAGGAACTTCGTACATTGGGTGTTTCTGATGTACTTTGTAGTTTTATTGACAGAAAATATACATCACAGAAAAAACAATTTGATTTTGGACAAACTACTCAAGCATCATAGATTAATAATTACTTTTTGTTTTAAATATATATATATATTGTTTTATATTATTTCAGTATTAATAACAAAATATATAGATATATTAGATAAAGAAATGATTACTAAACCATTTATTTAATATAATTTAATATAATCATTTCTTTTTTTCATTTTATTTTATTTTATTTTATTTTTTTTTTTTTTGTTCTACTCTTTTTACTGATATATTATATTATTTATCTATATATCAATCATTAAAATTTTTGTTATTATAATACATATAAATGTTTTTTTTTTTTTTATAATGCAATTTTTTTTTTATTAATTTACAATGCAATTCAATATTTTTTATTTACAATGCAATTCATTATTTTTTATTTACAATACAATTCATTATTTTTTATTTACAATGCAATTCATTATTTTTTATTTACAATGCAATTCATTATTTTTTATTTACAATTCAGTTCAATATTTTTTTTTTCATTTATAATTTAATTCTACAAAAATAAGAAATTTTTTTTCTATAAATTATTATACATTATATTATAATATTATAACATAATTATAATCAAATATGAATCATTTATAATCAGTTGATCTTTATTCTATAGATTCAAAGAATACTGATGAAATTGATAATAAATAAATAAAAAATAACAAAAATAATTTTTTATATTAAACTTTGGTATTAAAATTAAAAGAGTGTTAATAAATAAATAATTTTTTTTTTTTATTTACAACATGACTCATTTATATTATTTTTTTTTCCTTTATATTATCTTTTGGTTATTATTTACAATGCAATTCATTATTTATATACATATATATGCAATTTAACATACTTTTGGTACAAATGACTAGATAATTTGATTAATATTTTAACTTTATCTAATTTTTAATAAAATATTTAAATGAATTTTTATTTTTCCTCTTTTTAATTTTGTAAAATAAAATAAATAAAAAAATATTAATAAAAAAATATTATTTCATTTATTATAATTTAACATATATAAATAAAAATTTTTTTTTACAATTTAATCAATTGGAGACTTTTTTAAATGTATAATAATATAAATAAATAATATATTTATTTATATTTATATTTATACTTTATTGACATATAATATATAATATATAACAAATAAATATAAATAAAACTTTTTTTTTTTGATAATTTCCTTAGTAAATTTTTTTTTTATAATTATCTTTTACAAAAATATCATAAATTTTAAATAAAAAGTCAATTAATATATTACATGTCAACATAATAATAATTTTTCTTAAAATTTTAAAAATAATATAAATAAATATATTAATTATTTATTTATATATTAAGAAAAAAAGAATAATTTTAGTAATTTTGTTATAAAAGTAAATATTTTTAAAATGAAAGTTTCGACGAAACAAGATGAAGAAATTGATAAATTAGTTAAAATAATAGAGAAGTAATAATAAAATCCTTTTTTATATGTAAAAAAAAAAATAAAAAATAAAAGTTAATGTTATTTTATTTCTTATAAGATATCTTTATGAAATATATAATATTGATATATGATTATATATACCACACATAAAATAAAATAAAATAAAATAAAATAAAAAAAAGTCCGGAAATTGAAAATGTTAAAGATCCATCTTTATGTCCAGTGAAAGGTTGTAAAACGAAAATTACTTTAATGGGAATTTTATGTGAACATTGTGAAAAAAAATATTGTATTAAGCATAGGTAATTCTACATAATAGATTTATTTTATTATATATTTTTTCTTTAAATAAATATTCAATTTAAATTTAAATTTAATTTAAAATTATAATCATTTAATATATTTTATGTTATAAAAAATGTATTAAATATAAATAAAGATTACCCGAAGATCATTCAGAAATATGTAGAAAAAGAAATAATAAAGAAGAACAACGACAATTTAAAAAAGAATCTTTCCATTTTATTGAAAAAGAGAAAAAAGAGAGTGGTAGTGGTGAAAAAACTACAATGGAAGAAGATAGAGTTGAGTTAGAAAAAAGATTTCATTCCCAATTGAAAAAACAACAAAATCAAAGAAAGAAAAAAAATAAAAAGAAAAAGAAGAAATGAATAATATATATATAAAGTTTAATTAAAAATAAATAATAAATATATATAAACAAACAGTAAAAAAAAAAATTTTCCTTTTTCTTCCTTTTTATTCCTAATTATTCAATAGAAATTCAATTCCATAATAGTAGATTTAAATAATTCAATAACGATAAAAAAAATAAACAATATAGAAAATACAATAATAAAGTAAATAATAAATATTAAAAATAATATAATAATAAATAACTATATTAAATTTCTTAATTTTTTTTTTTTTTTTTTTAATATTTTTCTTTTTTTATTTGCAAATTATTTATTTTTTTTTTAAACTTAAGTTTTTATTTTATTTTATTTTTTACTTTTTTTTTTTTTCTTCAGTTCTGTTTTTTGAAAGCCCCCCTTTTTTTTTTTTTAGAT
>MCFG01000091.1:15000-65000 GCA_002104895.1 Anaeromyces robustus | reverse complement strand
AATTTTGAAAAATCTTTTGATGTTACTAAATCATATAAATCACCACCTGAAATATATTCTAATATTAAATAATAAGATTCGGATGTTTCAATAACATCATATAATTTAACTATATTTGGATGATTTATTTTCTATTTTAATATATATATATATATAATTTAAATGTAATGAGTATATTATATAAAATTAAATATATATATTATTATTTTATAATATAAAAAAAAATTAACAAAAAAAATTATAAAATATTAATTATATACCTTCAATATTTGAATCTCATTATTTAATTTTTGTTCATATACAGTTGTTATCTCTGTTTTATTTATAACTTTTAAAGCATAAAGTTGATTTTTACTTTGAGCTAAATAAACGGTTGCAAATGAACCGGAACCAATTTTTTTAATTATGTGATAGTTTTCCATGATAATGAAAATGAAAATGGGATATAATTTAATAATTAAGAGTTAAATATGATATAAATATTTTATTATTATTATAACTTATTATTTGCTATGTTATCTTTTATTTTGTTTTCTTTTGTTTTAATTTAATTATTATTATTATTATTATTATTATTATTGATATTAAATATTAAGTTTTTTTTTTTTATCAAAAATATTTAAAAAAATAATATAGTTTTTAAATAATATTTTGATATGATTACTGTTTGTTTGTTTGTTTGTTAATTTAATAATTATATTATATTATATTATATTATGTTATAACTGTTATAGATTTAAAATAAAACTTATTAAAAAGATATATTATAATTTAAAATAAAATATTATATAATATTTATGATAATTATGTAGTGATAAATTGTTTAAAAAATAAATATGTGAATCAAAAAATTTTTATTGGCTTGTTTTTATTATGAATCTTACAAAATTTTAAAAACTTGATATTACAATAATAGAATATGATATTTACAAAAGGAATATATTAAAATGTTATTATGAATTTTTTTTTCTGCTTGTTTTGTTAATTTATTTAGCAAACATTATTTTTTTTATAATTTTTTGATATTATCTGTCACTATGAAAACTATTTCCTATATAAAACTAATACATTAACACTGGTTTTTTTTGTTTGTTTGTTTGTTTGTTTGTGTTTTTTGTTTTTGTTTTTTGTTTTTTGTTTTTTTTTTTTATTATTTTTGTTTTTTTTTTTTAACAATTTATTATTAATAATTAAATATTTTATATAAAATCCTATATTAATAATAAAAATTTATTAGTTTATTATATATGTATACTTATTTTAATATTATTGCGAAAGAATAAAAAAAATACCTTGTTATATATTATTTTATTATTTTAAAGATGGTCAAGATAAGGCTGTTGAATAATTTCTATATATAATTATCGAATTATATAATAGATATTTTTCATATAATATAATCATTTTTTTTATTATAAGTAAAAATTGGGGTTATAATTTTTTATTTTTTTTTTTTAATTAAAAAAAATAAAAGGAAAAAAAAAAGAAAATATAAAAAAAGGTAATAACTATAAATATATATAAATTATTTTTTTGTTAATTTATTTCTTTTTCTTTGGTATTGAAATAATTAATAGAAAAAGAAATAACAATAAAAATAAAGATGCTTATAGCTTTAAGATAGTCTTTTAATATATAAAAAATAATTGTTATTTTTTCATTAAAAAATTTTTAAATTTTTAAAAATAATGTAAAGTATCATACATTATTTTTATAATAAAATAAAAAACAACTAAAATTCTTTTTTTTATTTATTTTTTTAAATATTAATATATTAATAACAATAAATAATAAATATTATTTTAATATAATAAATATTAATTGTTAAGAAAGAATAATTTAAAATATTTTAATAATTTGTTAAAATTATTTTTTTTAATAAGGAGAATAAATTATTTAATTTGTTTTTACTTTTTGGGTTTGTTCTTTTTTTAAAAAAAATCTTTATCTCTTATCTCTTTTTTCATTATTAATTATTAAGTCTTTTTATGGACTCAATAGATTTTTATTCTTACTTTTTTTTTTTTTTTTGAAATATTTTAAAAAGGTTTCTCCTCTACTTTTTTTTTTTTTTTTTGATATTTTATAATAAATATATAAAAAAAATGTTAAAAAAAAAAAATGTCAAATACTTAATTATTTAAACAATTTTAAAATTTTAAATTAAATGTAAAATTAATATTATATATAGTATATATTATATATAATAGAATATATTTACAATATATATTAATTATTTAATTATTTCTTTTTTAAGTTTATTTGGTTTTTAATTGTTGAAATTTTAATTAATATACAGAATCTTTTAATAAATGACTTAATAATTTATTTTTTATATATAATATAATATAAAGTAATATATGGAATAATATTTATTATATATCAACAGGAGAATTTATTTATAAATCATTAACCTCTTATTGAATAATGATAAAAAAAAAATTAAAATAATAAAAAACCGTATCAATATATTTATAATATATTTATGACATTTCAAATATATATTTAATAATAGTAAACTCTAATTTTGTAACAAAATCATAGGTCAAACCTAGCGATACTAAAAAATGGTTAAAATATTTCTATTTAATTACCATAGTAATTGTATATATTAGAATATATTGATAATATATACATATATTTAACTATCAATTCCTAAAATATAATCTATTAAAACAATTAATAATAAAATTAATTAATAATAAAATATTTTATATAGTTAAATATAGTATTATTAATTATTTAAAAAAAAAAAAAAAATACATTATTAATTATTAATTATCGATTATTAATTATTACAATTAATTATTGTAATCTTATTTATTAATAATTTATTAGAATGGTAAATTGATAAAATAAAAATAAAATAAAAAAAAATTGGCATTATTTAATATAATAATAAAATAAAATAAAATAAAAAAAAAAAGCTTTAAAATCTGTCAATAGAATTAAATAGTAAAAAAAAAAAATTAGAAAAATAGAAAAATAGAAAAATAGAAAAATAGAAAAATAGAAAAGAAAAAAGTTAAAAAAAAAATTTAAATAATAATAAGAATAGTAAAAAAGTAAAAAAATAGTAAAATATTTAAAAAAAGAAAAAAAAAAGCTTGTCTTCATATACATTTAAATATACCTCTTTTTATATGAAATAAAAATAAAGATAAATAATAAAATATTTGGAAATACTAAAAAATAAATAACAATAAAAATAATTAAATTAAAGAATTAAAATAACAAACTTTAATTTGTTTTTTCTTTTTTTAAATAAATAAAATAAATAAATATATTAATAATAATTAGTTATTGTAATATTCATAAAATTCAAATTCAATTTAAAATAATTGTATAACCACTATTAATGAAACATAGATAATTTTTTATAAAGAAAATTTCATTAATTATCATTTATTTCAAAAACTAACTAATTAAATAAATAATTAATTAACTAATTAATTAATAAAAGTAAAAATTATTTATTATTATTATATTATGTTATGTTATGTTATATAATTGTCATTTCTTTTGTTGTCATTCTAAAAAAATAACATTCATTTAAAACTTTTATTATTATATGTTTTTATGTTTTATTTATTTTTTTTTTTTTTAATAAAATTCATAACTTTATTTATAATAAAATCAAAACTAATTAAAAAAATCATAAATATTAACATTGACTGTATATTTAATTGTTATTTAATATTATAAAATAAATATAATTAAAATAATGTTTTTTAAAAAAACACTTTTTTTTAAATAATACACATAAGAAATTTAAAATACAATTATATTATTTTGTTTTATTTCATTTAAATATTTATATACATTTAAAACAAGATTTAACTAATAAATACCATAAAATAATAAGAAAAAAAAAAACATAATCTAACTATATATACATAGAAATAGAAAAATAAATATTTGAATATAAACTTAAAAACTATATTAATATGTTATCTTTTTTTTTAAATAATTGAATTATTATTATTATTATTATTATTATTATTATAATTATAATTATAATATAACTATTAAATAATTTTACATAATTTTCCTATATATATATAATATTTTTTTTATTTTGTTTTAATATTTTATATTAAATATTAACCTTAACTTAATAGATTATTATACATTATTAATCTTTTGATTTTAAAACTTTAATTTATAATATTTTTTAATTGTTAAATAAATTAAAAAAAGATAATGATAATCATGTGATATATATAAATTAATTAGTATAAGTTAATTAATACATATAAGAAAAATTTAATATAAATAAAAGAAATAAAAAAAAATTTTTAATTAATAAAAAAGATTTTAAAGATAATAATTATTTATGTTTATTTATTTAGAAAGAAAGAAAATAAAGAAAAGAAAGAAATAAAAAGTAAAAAAAAAAAAAAAAAAAAAAAAAAAAAGAAATAAAAAAAAAATAGAATAGATATTCTATATATTAATTTTAATTTTATTATAATTATTTGATGATGATAAATGTCTTGCTAAAGATAAATTTTTAGCTGTTGACAAATTTGTAGTTGATGATAAATTTGTAGCTGATGATAAATCTGTACTAGCAGATAAATTTGTAACAGATGATATACTTGAAGATGATGATAAATTTGCTACTGAAGATATATCTTTACTCGTAAAATGTTCAGCTGATGATATATCTTTATTTGTTGCAAAATGAATAGTATTTTTATTTGACGATAAATTATTATTATTATTTAATGAAGATAAATTTTTAACTGAAGAGAAATTTTTAACGGATGAAAAATTTGATAAATTTTTAGTTGATGACATATTATTTTGATTTCTAAATGATGTCATATAGCCATTAGTTTTATTATAATTATCTCTTACTACAAAACGAAGTAATATTTGATCAATATACATAAAATTGCAATTAAGATTTATTACACCTTGACGAAGACTTTCTAATGCAAAATCAGTATCCATATCGCATACTTCATTTTTTTTTAAACATTTATGAAAACATAAATAAATAAATGCTAAAATAAATGGTAAAAAGATTAATGAAGCTATCATTGAAAACATAATACGATATTCTGATATTTGTTGAAATTTCCTTAAAAATCTTGAATTACCATTATTAACATCTCGAAATTCTTTTAATTTATTGAAAAGACATTTTCTTAATGTCATTATAATACTTAAATCATATAAAAAACTAGCTACTTGTATAACGGCAACGGTTATCCACCAATGAGATTTATATCTTGATAAACTTGATATTTCCTTTTCAGTAATATTACCAATATTATCAAAAATAACATAAGGATTAAGAAAAAAAGAAATCATAGCATATAATTTCGTTATATTAAAAATAACACACATAATAACAGCTGGTTTTATTTTTTTTGGATTATTTTTAGTTACAGCTTTGGTTCTTAATAACGGATACCAATCAGCACATAATTCTCCAAATGTCCAAAAAATATTTGCTACTGCATAACTAATTTTCCAATTTCTTTCTGTATAAGGGTAAACTATTAAAGGATTTTCATTTCTATTTATTCTTATACTTTCAGTATTTAAAAATGCTGTACCGATAGATCTTAAAATATAATGAAATATTAACAATAAATTGATTGGCTTCCTTAAATTTTTTTTATTTATGATCGCTATTAATAAAACCCATGGTAAAAATGGATTAAGTACTTGGGTAATTACTTTTTGATATCCGTCAATTTTATTATAATAAAAATGTTGAAAATCTCCATTTTCTTCAACTGCTTCAAGTCCTAGCTGCATATTTTTCTTTTTTTTATTAATTTTTTTTTTTTTTTTTTAACTTTTTGTTTCTTTCTTGTACTTTCTAATTTTTTTTAATATTGTTATATATTAAAAATGTTTTTTTTTTGTTAATAATTGTTATAATATTATAAATAATATTAATAAATTATAAGAAAAAAATTAATACATACATTTCTTGTAATAAAAAAATTTCTATAAACAATAAAAATAAAAAAAAATAAAAAAAATAAAAATAAAAAAAAAAGAAAAAAAAAAATGATGGATAGAAAAATTTTGTTAATATATTAATTAATAATTAGAATTATCTATTAATTAATCATAAATTGTTATATTGTAATATGATACACAATATTAAAATTAATACTTTAATTATATTATTCCATATTCATACATATTGTATATACCTGAATTTGGAAAATACCAAATATGGATTTATTACTACCAAAAAAATTTTATGTAACTTAACATAAATTAATTGAATTTTTCCATAAAATATTGGTTACAAAATTATAAAAAATACAACAGAAATTACATATAATCTTCAATATTCAAATATTGTATGGTATATAATGTAATTTAATGTAATATAATGTAATTAATATAATGTAATCAATAAAATCTTTATAATTGGATAATCTTTTTATTCTTTTTACTATCTTTTTTTTTTAATTAATTATCATATAATTTAATAAAAAAGATAAATAATAAAAAAATTTGATAATTATTATTTTAATTATTAAAATATTTCAATATATAAATAAATAAATAAATAAAATACTAATAATTAAAGTAAATAAATAAATATATACACATAAAAAATAAATAAATAAATTATTGATTAAAATTTTTATTGATAATAATCATTTAAAAAAAAAAAAAAAAGATAAAATAATTTTCTGTATTTATATATTTATAATAGAAATGACAGGTGATGATTTATATAATTATAGGAATTATATAATTTATTTTAACTCTTACAACTATAATTGAAATTTTTAATTTTATTTATATTTTTATAATTATTTAATATTTTATACACTGGATACACTTTATACCCTTGGTTTATATATATATATAACATCTTAATTAAGCAATGCATAATTAATAAATAATATAATAAATTAAATCAATTAATTAATAATCATAAAATAAAACAAAAAAAAAATTTTTTTTTTTATTTTTTATTATAATATTTAATTATATTTATAAAAATCAAGAAATAACACAAAGTACTATGCATTCCAATAAATATAGAAACTATATAAAAAAAAAAAGTTAATATTTCTTCTTGAAATTTACTGGATAAGAATTTTAAGAAATGCATTTGAAAAAAATATTAACAAAATTAAAAAAATTAATTTTTGTTTTTGTTAATATTAACATTTAATTAATAAATAAAGAATTTATAAAACATATTAATAATATAAAAGAATTGTATTGTTACATTGTTGAAATAAAAAAAAAAAAAAAAAGTTTTCTTAATAATTGATTTATATACATCATTAAATGATTCATAATTAAAATTTCACAAAATAAAATTTTTTGCATAGAAAAAATATTAAATTTTTTTTTTATTATATTAATATAGTATATGTAGCTTATGTAAATAGGTAAATATGTATATATTAAAAAAAAAATTTTTTTTTATAAACAATGGAATGAATTTATTAATATTTAATTGTATATTTATTAAAAATGAAAATTATAATTATTTACAGTATTATATTTGTATTAATAAATCCAAGTATTAAATACAGGGATAATACTGTAAATAATTATAAAGTATTAATACAGGGATAATATAGAGTATTAATACAGGGATAATATGTAAATAATTATAAAGTATTAATATAGGGATAATACTGTAAATAATTATAAAACATTAATTGTTTGGTTAAATATATAAATAGATTTAAATTTTATTGTTTTAGTTAAACAAATAAATATATAAATATATAAAAATATATAATTTTCATTATTGGTTAAATTAAATATATTTAATTATTTTCCTTTTATTAGTATTTTTTTTATAAAATTTTTTTTCTTAAAAAATGTATTTATACATTATATTAACATGCATTATTAATATAAATTAAGAAATAATGTTTATATTAGAAATTGTGGATAATTAATATATAAATATTTCATTATTTTTATTTATCTTAAATAACAATAAAAAATTAATAAATAAATAACCAAAACTATTTAAAAAATATCTCTATTAAATAAAAAACAAAGAAAAAAAAAAAGTAATTTTTATAATAAATAACATTTATGATAGATTTAGTTTATCATAATGAATTTTTTTCATAAATAATATTCATAATCATATAAGTAATATGATTATGTACTTATATACTATTTTTTACAACTCTTTAAAGGATAATATTACTGTTATTGTTATTTATTATATATTATTTTTAATTAAATAGATATATATTAAATAATATTCATAATTGAATAAAATCATACTTTTATAATTAAAAAATATAATTCTTTCCTTATATATTGTTGATTAATACCTAAATATATTTATTAGAACGATATTTACTATATTAAAATTTAGATATTATTTATCTAACTTTATATGTTTTTCTTTTTTTTTTTTTTTTTTTTTGTTACTTCTATGTGTCTATGTTAAATATTTTTCATTTTACTCATTTTATATTCCTTTTTCATTTGGGCATAATGATAAATTATATAAGTTTTATCTTTACGAAGAGGTTTTTTTACTCTAAATATATTTCTTTCATCCTTATGGTTTCCTATGAATTGATAATTTTCATCATTAATTTCATCATCAATAACATCTAATTCATCATCATCATCAATAATATCACCTATATCATCATTATCTTTATCTTTATTACCACCATCGTCGTCGTCATCATCAATAATATCACCTATGTCATCATTATCTTTATCTTTATTACCACCATCGTCGTCATCATCATCAATAATATCACCTATATCATCATTATCTTTATCTTTATCTTTATTACCACCATCGTCGTCGTCATCATCAATAATATCACCTATATCATCATTATCTTTATCATCGTCGTCGTCATCAATAATATCACCTATATCATCATTATCTTTATCTTTATCTTTATTACCACCATCGTCGTCATCATCATCAATAATATCACCTATATCATCATTATCTTTATCTTTATCTTTATCTTTATTATTATCATCATCATCATCAACAATATCATCTAAATCATCTGGCTTGTCATCATCATCATCAACAATATCATCTAAATCATCTGGTTTGTCATCATCATCGTCAACAATATCATCTAAATCATCTGGTTTATCATCATCATCATCAATAATATCATTTAAATCATCTGGATCACTATCATTCATTTTATCATTATCGGAATATTTGGTTCCCTTTACTGGAGGTTTTGAATAAATTAAACGATTTGGTGTTGAACTCCATATTGGAATTTTTTTAACTAGATTTTTTGTACTTATTTTTTCAATAAGTTCTTTAATTTTTTCTGGTGTATAATTAGCATATTCTTTTGTATCTAAAAGAAGAGCTACTACACCTGAAACATGAGGACATGCCATAGAAGTACCTGATTGTACATTAATTAAATTATTAGTTGAACCAATCCATGCTGATTCTATCTTTTCTCCTGGAGCAAATACATTAACACAATTTCCATGATTAGAATAGGTTGCCATTTCATCATTAGAATTTGTTGCAGCAACAGTAATAGCATTAGTAGAAGATGCTGGTGAAGAATGACAGGCATCTTCATTTTCATTACCTGCTGCTGCTACAACATTAATACCATAATGTACAGCCTAATGTATTAATATATATATATTATTAAGTTTATTTTTTTTTTTTTTAATTATTGAAATTATTTTAATAGGATTAAAATATATTATAATTATTATTATTATTATTGTTGTTGTTGTTGTTGTTGTTGTTGTTGTTGTTGTTTTTGTTGTTTTTGTTGTTAATATTGAAGATTAAATGTTGTTGTTATTGTTATTGTTAATATTGAAGATTAAATGTTGTTGTTATTGTTATTGTTAATATTGAAGATTAAATGTTGTTATTATTGTTATTGTTAATATTGAAGATTAAATGTTGTTGTTATTGTTATTGTTAATATTGAATATTAAAATTAATTAATTAATACATTATATAATATTTTATTTATATATATATTTAATATTTATTTCTATTTATATATAAAATATATATTTTATTTTATTAATATATATAATACAATATATATATATAATTACCGTATCAATTGCTCTATTCATTGCAACACTTAATGGTCCTCCTAAACTTGAATTAATAATAGAACGAACTGGATATGAAGATGTATTACTTTTTTTCCTTTTAATATGATCATTTATAGCAAATTCAATTCCTTGAATTACACTACTAAGAGATCCTTCACCATTTTTATTAACGACTTTAACAGATACTAAATTAACTTTTTTAGCTACACCATATATTGAACCACCTATAATACCTGCAACATGAGTACCATGACCATTTAAATCATCATTTTCAATTTCTTCACTATAATTACCACCTAAGATAGCTCTACCTCCAAATTCAACATGATGAATATTAATACCTGTATCAATAACATATACTGTAACATCTTTACCAGAAGAATTTTGATATAAATATTTATCTTTATTTATTTCATTTTCTATTAATTGTCTTCGGGAAATACGAGAAAGATTCCATGGTGCATTATTTTGAACATTTAAATCTTGAATTTTTATTTTTTGATCTTTTTCAATAGTTAAAACCTTTTTTTTTTTTTTTTTTTTTTTTTTTTTTTCGAGGAATAGAACAATAAATATATTTATATTTTAATATAATAATATTAAATATAATTATAATTATAATTATAATTATATATATATATATTTATATTTATCAATATATAATTAAAATATAACGTTTAAATATATATATATTTATATTTATCAATTTATAATTAAAATATAACATTTAAATATATTATTATTATATGATAAAACAAAATTTATATATATATAGCATTTTATATCATTTTAATTTTATTAATATAGAATATATTTATAATTTATTTTTAAAAAAAAAATTTTTTTCTATTCCATTAATTAATATATTACTTACTTCAGAAGAATCATTAATTAATTTTAATGTATTTTCATCAAATTTACCATAATATCCTCTAAAACCATTTATATTATAAATATGTTTGATAACGTAATCATTATGATTTTGATCATTATCATTATATTGATTTATTTTTAACATCGAATTAATTCGATCAATATGTTGAGTTATAAATAAGTCCCCGACATTTTTTTTAAATATAACTATATAATGATCGGGTATATATTCTGGAATAATTTGTTTTGGTTTTTGCTTTTTTTTATTTGATTCATCAATTTTTTGTTTTTTACTATATTTATAAATACTACTAAATTTATTTTGGAAATTTTTTAAAATATTAATACGTTCTAAATGGTTATCATGTTGATTAATGGGCTCATCCGTTCTAAATGAACTTAATTCTTCTCCTCCATTATAATTAACCTGTTGTAAATTTAAAAAACGGGACTTTAATTGTTTAAATGGTATTAAAGGTTTTTCTTTTTCTTTATTTTCATAATCTATAGGATGAGAAAAAATAAAAGGAAATAAAATAAATTGAAAAATAATTTGTTTTTTATTTATCCTCATTATTGCTTTTTGGTTCTTATATTCTTTTTTTAATATTTATTTCTTAAATATCTTTATCTTTATCAATTCTTTATATATATATATATTCATATATATACAACAATAAATAATTAAATAAAAATGTTATTAATTCATATAAAACTTCAACATTGAAAATCTTTCTTATGTTATGAATAATAGTTAACTAATTTTTATTAAAATATTAAAAAATATATTTTACATATATTAACGCTACGGAATGTTTGAGATACTTAAAGAATTTTTTTTTATAATATTCTAAATAATTAAAATTTTTTTATTTAATTATATATATTAATTAAAGTTTTTTATTATATATATTAAGTAAAAAATAATAAGCTTATTATGATACTTATTTTTTATTTTATTTTATTTTTATTTTTATTTATATACATCATATAAATTAAATTCAATATATATATACTTTAATATATACTGTTAAGTTTATTCTTAATTTCTTAAGAAAAATATATTCACTGTTTTCTGTTTTATTATATAATTAATAATAATGAATAAATGTATATAATAATTCAAAAATTTTATTATTAAAAATATTAATATTATTAAAAATGTACTATTAAATAATGTATCATTAAATATAAATTAATGAATAATAAATACTTATTAACAAAATGTATTTATATTACAATAATAATTTATAATTAATTATTATTATATATTTATATTTTCTTGATACTAATAAAAAAATGATTATTATAATATGAATTTTCATTTATACTTATAATACATTATATTGTAATGCATATTTATAAAATTACTATAAAATATAATTATTCATCTTAATTAGTTTAATTATATATAACTTTATTCATATAGAACATACATATAAAAATAATGTACATAATGTACATAATATTATATTAATAGTAATAATATATATACTTTCTTAATTACATTTTTTATTTATGTATAATACAAAAAAAAAGAGAAATATATTAAAAAAGGACAAAATGACATAATATAAAAAAAAAAGATTTTTTCCAAACTCCGCCCTTTTTAATATATTTTACTATACTATATTTAAAAAAATTGTATTAAAACCTTTTTAATTAAATAATTTATATAAAAATAAAATAACACCTTTATATACTTAAGTTTTTTTTTTTTTTGTGAAACATACTTACCATTAAGTTTTTTATTTTATTTTATTTTCTTTATTTTCTTTTTTTTTTTTTAATTATTAGCTTTCTAACCTAACTTTTTATTCAAATATATATTTTTTAAGCTTATGAAAATTATTGATTAATAAACTTTATATAAACATAAATTATTATTAATAAATATAAAAAAATTATAAAAATTAAAAAAAAAAATAAAATAAAAAGTTTTTATAATATTTCGAAAAGAAAAAAAAAGTATCAAATTCGTGAACTCGGTCTAATTATATTCATAATTTTATTTCTAAAAAAAAAAAAAAAAAAAAAAAAAAAAATTAATTTCTATATGTATTAATTTTTGTTATTAAATTTTATTTTTAATATCATTAAAATTTTGTTACATAAATATTATTACTATAACTTTATAAATAATTATTGTTATTAATATATTTAAATATATAATATATTCTACATAATAACAACCCTTACACTCAATTCTTAAAATATTTATTAATATTTCTATATTATAACAGTATTTAACTTTTATTATTATTATTATTATTTATTATTTATTATTATTATTATTATTATTATTATTATTATTATTATTATTATTATTATTATTATTATTATTATTATTATTATTATTATTATTATTATTATTATTATTATTATTATTATTATTATTATTATTATTATTATTATTATTATTATTATTATTATTATTATTATTATTATTATTATTATTATTATTATTATTATTATTATTATTATTATTATTATTATTATTATTATTATTATTATTATTATTATTATTATTATTATTATTATTATTATTATTTCTTTATAGTTTTTATAAATTAAAATGAAATAATTTAGAAAAATAATAATAAAAATTATATATATATTAAATGACTAACTCTATCTGTAAATATATGAAGTCATTTTAATTATATTCATATTACATTTATTTTTATTATTAAATATTAAATAATAAAAAAATTATTAAGAATTTATATTATAATTAAATAATAAAAAACTTTATTAAATAAATTAATATGTAAAATAAATTAATTACTCAAAATCTTTTATTAAAAATCTATTTAATATTAACTATTGAATCAACATTAATAACACATATTATATTAATATATAAAATAATACTATAAGAAATAAATGAATTAAAAAATATTAATATGTTTTAAAATAATTCTTTATAAAATTAAAACGCAAAAATAAAATATATTATATAATATATAATTATCAATAATATCTTCATATTAAATATCTCTTTAATTATCTTAGATATTATTAATATTTTTACTTTTAATTACTTTTTTAATCAAAATATCGGAAAAATTACTTTTTAATATATATATATTAATAATTAATAGAATTTCAGATAAGAATATTTTAAATTTACAAATATGAAATTAACTCTAACATATGTAATATTTTAAAATATAAAAATTATTTCAAGATAAATTAATATATTTTATAAAAATAAATAAAAATAAAAAATAAGAAAATATATAAAAAGTTACATTAATTTTACACAAAAATTTCATTAAAATAATTACAAAGGAAAAAAAAAAATTTTTTTTAATTATATCATATATATAAGATGTATTTAAATACATTTATATTAACAATTTTTTTAACATTTAACATTTTATAAAAAAAATGTTACATATAATAATTATGCAAATATAAATATATATATAATGATTGATTCATTATATTAATACAAGTATAAAAAAAAAAGTACTTTCATTAATACATATTACATAAAATTAATTATTTAATTAAATATAACAGAAAAAAAAAATATTAAATGAAATACTAAAAAATTTAATATTAAAATATATAATAATAAAAATATGAATTATAAAATATGAATTATAAGTTTTGAATATCAAATATTAAATATTAAATAATAATAATTAAATAACTATGATATTTAAATATAAAAAATATAATTATTAATAATAATTATTTCTTATTACTTTTTGTTTTTTTACTTGATAATATTTTATGATTATTTCTTTAAAAAAAAATTTTTATTATATAAAATATAAATTCTTTTAATTAAAAAGGCCTCTATTAAATGTAAATATACAATTAATTAATTAATTTAAATTAAATTATTAATATATAAAGTTTTTATATATTTTACTGTACTCAATATAAATAATTAATTATATTTTAATATAATATAAAAAAAATTATTTAAAATTGTATTTAATATAAAATATTAAAAGTAAAAATATTATATTTTTATTTCAAGTATCTTTTTTTTTTTCAAACATTCACATTCAATTCAAATTCAAATTCAACTCAATTCAAATTCAATTCAATTCATAGATAAAAAAATATCAGTATTTAATGATTATAAAATAATTTAATGCTTTTATTCATGTATATCTATCTATAGAACTTTTTATACAAATAATTTTTTAAAATAAAAATAATGTATATATATATATAATTTAAGTGTTTTAAAAAGAAAAACCGAAGACTATAGTAATTTTTACTCAATATTATACAAAGAGTAAATAAATAATACAAATAAACTAACTACTAATAACATAATAAAACTTTTCCATTTTAATTTATTTTAACAAAAAAAGCACTAATTTATTCATAAATATCTCTTCTATTTCTAAAACATTAATATCATACGAGTGTATTATTCAACATTAAAGTAACAATAATATAATATAATCAACTATTTCTTAATATTTATAAAAAAGAAAAAGAAAGAATTTTATAGCAATTTGATTAAGTAAAATTAAATAAAATATATACCATCATTATTATATTATAAATATGAAACTATTATACAATATATTCTTTTCTATTATTTTATTAATATGGAAATGTAATGGTCAGTGCCAAACTATTGAAAACATATTTAAAGAATTAAACTTAGAATATTTATTTAATGTAAAAAATTCATGTTGTGGTGTACCCTCTAAATATATTAAATGTCAATTATTTACCGAAAAAGTAATTGAATTGTAAGTTAATAAAAATCTGTAATAGCTTATTAATACATTATATATTATCATTTGCAAAATTTCTAATAATATAAAAATATTAATTTTATTTATATTTTCATAATTAGAAATTTATCTTCTTTAAATATAAAAAGTGAAATACCAGAAAAATTCAAAAACCTAATCTATCTACAAAAAATGTAATAATTTTATACATAATATTTATATATTATAGAGATTATTTAATACATTTATATTTATAATAATTTTTTTTTATTAATTATTAAATATAGAAATATTGAAAATAATCATTTTTTCGGAAAACTTCCTAATATTTCAACATATTTCCCAAATTTAAAGCAAATGTAACTATTTTATTTATTATATTAATAAATAAGTATATGATAAAAAAAATAAAATAAATATTAACTAATATATTATATATATATATATATAATGATAAATAAATAGAAAAATAAATAATAATGATTTTGATTTTAATGATACCACTAACCAAGATATATATAATATTAATCAAAGTAAGAATAATAAAATAATATTAAATAAATAATAATTAAAATTATGCAATTGATAATATTCTAATTTTTTTTATTATATTACACATTACTATTTATATTTATAAAATAAAATAATAAAAAAAGTCAATAATTTAAATAAACGAAGTGAACTAGAGAATAAAAAAAATAATAATTCCATTACAATAATTATTATTGTTAGTTTAATTGGAATTATTTTATTTTTATCCTTTTTTTATATTTATTACCGAAATTTTATTAAAAAAGATGAAGAGGGTACTACTGTTTGTTGTCATTCATGTTTTAATAATTCATCAAATGATGTTCAACAAGATGAAATTATGTCTGAACGTTCTTTCTATGCTGCTTCTGTACAAAACTCTATGATTTCAGAAGAAGAAAAAGAAAATGAAATTAAAAAAAATAAAAATGCTTTAAAAAAATTTTCTTCAAAATTATTCCGTTATAGTAATAGTCATGAAATTTCAACATCAGCAAATAATAATAATAATAATAATAATAATAATTATGATACTCAACATAATAAACATCAAGATATTACTAGCATTGTATTCAGTAATAGTAGTAATTATATGGTAGATGAAGATTCTTCTGTTGAAAGGTATAGAGATGAACAAAACCCTCATCAAAATCAAAATTACTATTATGATAATGATAATAATAATAATTACGATTCTAATTATAAAGATAAAAATAAAGATATAAGTCATTATCGTATTAGTAGTGCTAATGATGGTAGTGCTGAAGAACATAGTTATGGAAGAAGTTTGAAATCAAATAGTCGTAAAAGAACTCATGATGATGAAGAAACTAAAGAAACACGTAAATTAAAAGAGCAATTAAATAGAATAAAAGCAAATTTAAATTCATATCCTTATGGTAGAGTAATATGTGATTTTGAACCAAAAGAACAAGATGAAATTGAATTACATTTTGGAGATGTAGTAGATATAGGATGTATTTATGAAAATGGTTATGCTTGGGTTAAAAATTTAAGAACAAATGAAGAAGGTATGATTCAAGTTAATCTTCTTTCCACGGATCTTTATAATATGGATAGTAGAATAAATGAAATTTTAGAAAATTTAATGAAAATTTCTAAAATTAAAAAGCAAATGTCAAAACCTTTTATTGATTATACTAATTATTATTCTTCAACAACTTCAGATCTTGATAATCTTAAAGAAAAAACTGCAGAAGAAATTTCTTCTATTGTTCAAAGAGAAACTAGTATAAGTAAAAGTAAAAGTAGAAATAAAAATAAAAATAAAAATCATCATCATCATGAACCTTCTATATCTTCACGTTCTAATTCTAAAAGAAATAGGCAAAATCATTATACTAATACATATAATGCTTTAAATAATATGAATAATAATAATAAAAACAATAATAATAATAATTTAAATAATATTAATAATTATGGAAATAATCCTGTCGTCATAGATAATAAAACACCATATCAATCACTTAATGATAACTATAATAATAATAATAATAATAATAATAATAATAATAATAACATTAATGATAATGTAAATAATAATATTAATATGAATAATATGAATATGAATAATAATATGAACAATAATAACAATAATAATATGAATGATAATAATAATAATAATAATAATAATAATAATAATAATAATAATAATCAACATGAACTTTATAAAAAATACAGACCATTCCTTAAAAATGAAAAAATGTTACGTCGTTCTGCTGATCAAGAATGGATAAAAGAAATAAAAGAAACCATGAAAGAAATGGATGGAGCATTAGAAACAGAAGAACAATTAATACGACAATTTGATTTAGAAAATCCTACATCACAAATGATTGATGATACCAGTATGAAACCACATGAAGAAACTTCAGAAATGGATCGAACTATAGATGATAAATCTTACATGATGGATATAACAGAAACAGAATATATATCAGATGTTTCATTTGATATATCACAATATAATATAAATAATATGAATATTAAATAATATGTATAATATGAGTATTTATATATATGTATAGAAAATACTTGACTATTTAAATTAATATAAAATATTTATGTAAATAAATTATTAATATAATTTTACTTGAAAAAAAAAAAAAGCTAATATGATAATAATGATTATTACTAATTATAATAATAATTAATAATGATTATAATGATTATAACTAATTATAATAGTAATAAATAATAATAATAATAAATTTTTATATAATAGATATATCTTATTTAAGTTTTATAATTGAATAAATATAAAAAATAATAAAAATTAATATCAATCAAAATAATAATAATAATATATAATAATATATAAATAATAAATATTAATAAATATTATTGAAAAATATATCTTCTTTCCAAGAGATATTTTTGAAAAGTGGTTCATCTTTCCAAAAGTCATCTTTTTAGAATCTTTTTTTTTTTTTTTTTTTTTTTTTTTGAAAAACAAGTCATCCTTCGAAGAGTCATATTTGAAATAGGGGACATCTTTCCAAGAATAATTAGTTTTAACTGTTTTATATATAGTAGTAACAATTATTTTTTTTTTAATGAACAAAAAAAATGGTTAAAATAAAAAACAATATCTTTTCTTTATGTATCAAATATTTAGCTGAAATTTTACTGTTACACAAGTTAAAATTATTTTTATTATTCAATGTTAGAATATTTGAAATATGTGAAATATATGTGAAATATATGTGAAATATGTGAAATATGTGAAATATATGTGAAATATTTGTGAAATATGTGAAATATATGTGAAATATTTGTGAAATATGTGAAATATATGTGAAATATGTGAAATATATGTGAAATATGTGAAATATGTGAAATATGTGAAATATATGTGAAATATGTGAAATATATGTGAAATATGTGAAATATATGTGAAATATGTGAAATATATGCGAAATATGTGAAATATATGTGAAATATGTGAAATATATGTGAAATATATGTGAAATATATGTGAAATATATGTGAAATATATGTGAAATATATGTGAAATATATGTGAAATATATGTGAAATATATGTGAAATATATGTGAAATATGTGAAATATGTGAAATATATGTGAAATATGTGAAATATATGTGAAATATGTGAAATATATGCGAAATATGTGAAATATATGTGAAATATGTGAAATATATGTGAAATATGTGAAATATATGTGAAATATATGTGAAATATGTGAAATATATGTGAAATATATGTGAAATATGTGTTAAATGTAAATGTTA
The DNA here is from genome assembly GCA_002104895.1 of Anaeromyces robustus. Lineage (NCBI taxonomy): Eukaryota > Fungi > Neocallimastigomycota > Neocallimastigomycetes > Neocallimastigales > Neocallimastigaceae > Anaeromyces > Anaeromyces robustus. Next base: position 45,546 of record MCFG01000091.1, on the reverse strand, counting down.
ATTTAATAATATCAACCACATTGCATTAAAATAAAAACAATTTAAATATTTGTAACTTTTTATCAAAAAATATATTAATAAAGTTGACATAATTATTAAAACTATATAACTTTAACATTTAATAAAAAAAAAATATTTTTAATTATTCTTACTACCATTAAACATTTTATAATTAAAAAAAAAATTTAATAGAAAAAGAAAAAAGAAGAAAGAACGATAAATTTTAGTCCCCAAAAATCAATTAATAATCCAAATTTCTTTTAATATATTTTTTTATAAAAATATATATATAATTCTATTGGAATCATATGCTTAAATATAGTTTTAAAAAAGATTATATTTATTATTAATAAAAATACATAGAAAAAAGGTATTTTATATATAAAAAATCCATATGTATATATTTTTTAAGAATGAAATTAAAGAAAAAGTAATAAAAGTAATAGAAAATTCTTAAGTAAATAGACAAGAACAATTCCTAAAAAACAAGATATAAAATGCATATGTAAATAGACTAAATATTCATAAATATTCATAAAACAGAAGTAAAAAAAAAAAAAAAATAAAATAAAATTAAATAAAATAAAATAAAATCTAATAAATATAAATACAATTTATAAAGTATATTAAAATAATAAAAATTATAATCCTTTATTATCCATATTAACCATCTCGATTAAATTAAGAAGCCTATTGAATAATGACCAAATATTATCATTTAACAGTATGAATGATATTTTTTTTAACAATACAATGATACATACCAAAAGTGGTAGAACATTGTACAAGGTGTTAGAATTAAATTGATGTTTTATAAATACAATACATAATATATATATATATATATATATATATTCAGCATACATCAAAATTCTTTCTTAATACTAAAATTATATATAAAAATCCATACAAAATATAAAAAAAAAAAAAAAGAAAAGATAATAATAAAAAAAAAAAAATTAACACTAAAGGCTTTAATTTTATTTTTATTTTATAAGTATGTGTAAAAATATAAGAATAAAATTTTATTTAATTTAATAATATAGGCTTTAAAAGTACAAATATAATTTTTCTTTTTTTTTTTATTGTTTTTTTTTTTTTTTTTTTTTTTTTTAAAATAATATTTTGAGGCACATGTCTTCTTTTTTCTTGATGGATATTAATATTGTTATTAATTTTTTTTGTTTGTTTGTTTATATGTGATCTCTTTTTTTTTTTATATTATTTTTGTTCTTTTGTTTTTTGTTTTTGCTTTTTTTTTTTTTTTTTTTTTTTTTGGTTTTTTTTTTTTTTTTTTTTTTTTTGGTTTTTTGTATTTTTTTTTTTTTTTTTTTAGTTTTTTTTTGACTTTTTTTTTTTGGCTTTTTTTTTTTTTTTCTTTCTTTCTTTCTTTTTTGGTTTTTTGTATTATTTTTTTTTTTTTTTTTGTTATTTTTTTCTTTTTTTTTTTTTCTTTTTTTTTTTTTTTTTTTTTTTTTGTGTGTGTATATATTTCGAAAATATTTTTTACCTTTTTCTTTTTTTATTAATTGATTTGCCTTAAAATATTCATTTATATATTATCTATGATTAATAATAATAATTAAATTGGTAAGAAAAAAAAATTAATTAAAATATAAATAAAAATTACAAATTGATCATTCTTGTTTAACCCATTTTAAAAATTGCATAATTTTGGTCCACTGGAAATATTAAAAAAAAAAAAATAATAAATAAATAACTGGATTTCATTCATTGAAATTATTAATTTAAAAAAAAAAAAAATTAATAAAATCCTCTTTTAAAATTTCTGTTTTTCTTTTTTCTTTTTTCTTTTTTCTTTTATCTTTATATATATATCTTCAACATTTTCCTTTTTTTTTTTTTTTTTTTTTTTTTTTAACTTTTTTCTTTATATATTATCATTTTCAAATTATTAATTATTATTATTAATATTAAATCATAATATTATGTAATAATAATAATAATTATAAAAATAAAAATATATAAATATATAAATATATATATTAAAAAAAAAAAAAAAAAAAAAAAAAATGAAAATAGGAAAATGAAAAGCCAAAAATAAAAAATAAAAAAAAAAATAAAAAAAATAAAAAAAAAAAGAAAAAAAACTTTGTATTTTTTTTTTTTTTTTTTTTTTTTTTTATAATATCTTTTTTATTCTCATTTTAATTTCACTCTGAATATATTATAAATATAATACTTAAATAATAATAAATAAATTCTTTGTATAAAATATTAAATTAATAAATTAATCTTGATTAATAGCTTGACGAGTAACTGTAAATCTACTTTGTTTCTTTGGTGTTGCTGAAGTAATTGTAGATAAAGATGATTTATCATTAATACTATTTACATTTTTAGGAACTGAAGATTCTCTTATTACTGTAAAACGACTATGTGAACTTAAATTACTAGAATTACTTGGAGTCCTTTTATGATGTAAAAGATTAGATGTTGAATTACTATTAATTGTTTTATTTGTAATAATAGAAGGAGTTTTTGATGATATTGACGATGTTGTAATATCAAATTTACGATGTTGACGACTACTAATAACTACTCTTGTATTACAATTATTATCTTTTGATATATAATCATTATTATATTTAATTTGAGAAGTCGGAATATCAGCTTCTGAATTTGATATTACGAAAAAGTGATGATGATGTGGATGATGACGTGGGTATTCATTATTAATATTTGTGGTAGATGTAGTTGTTGTAGGTGTAGTATTAGTAGTAATTATTGAATTAGATTTTACACTATTTTTTCCTGATCCTAATGTATTATTATTTAAACTTCCCTCTGTAAACATAGAATTCATTGAATATGCCCTACTTCTTTCAAATTCATTTCCAATTTTATTATAATATGATGAATCAACAGATGACATTTCTGAATACTTTCTTTCCAATGATGAAAAATGTTCATTTTGATCGTAATCACAATAAGAATCTTTTCTTTCATATTCTGGAGGATGAAGAACTTCATCACTTGATTGAGTAGGGAAATACTTTTTCTTATTATTTACAATTTCTTTATTAAAATATGGACTTGTTACAACTTCACGATCCATTCCACGTGGGTTAATTTCAATGACTCCAGCTTTTTGTGTAAAAGTTTTCTCTATTGGGGTATGACTACCATCGGTACGATTACCATCTTCTTCTATATCTATAGGTTCATAAACATTTAGAGAATTTTCACGATCTAATGAATCATATGAATAAATATACGGTTTAATTTGATTTGGATATTGTTCAGAATTAGTTTTACGAATTGAATTTAAAACTTCATTTACTTTCCGTATTTCAGTTTCACTATGAAGAATAGGTTTATTATAATCATTATTTATTTCTTCACAAAGTTTTGAATTGGTATTAGAACTATTATTATTATTATTATTATTATTGTTGTTGTTGTTGTTGTTATTGTTATTATTATTATTATTTAATTTTATGCCACCAATTTCATTTTCATTATGAATATAGGTATCATCTGAATAATTTGTGTATATAGAAAGATCTTCAGAAAGTATTGAATTTTGATTGGCATTTTGATTATTAACTAAAGTAACAGTACTATTTAATGTAGGATATATAGGAGGTGAAAGTGGAGGTTTAGATTCACTTAATATAGAAGAGGATGATTTATTAATTATAGCACTTGGTATCGATATTTGTGAACTAGAAGCAGTATTATTAGATTTTAAATTAGGTGTTGATAATGAAATGATTTGTGATGGTTCCAATTTAGGTTCTTGCTGAAGATTTATCGTTGGCTCAGAATTAGTATTTGTATCTATTATATTTATAGGTTTAATGGATGGTGAGGTATTGGTTGATGATATTTGGTTGAAAAGAATAGGTGATGAATTTGCTGAAAATTCTCTTGATGATTGTGTTGAAAGGGAATTACTTTGATCTTTTATAGGTGTGGTTGTAAGACCATTGTTACTATAATTTGTAAATTCTTTAGTCGTTGAGGTTGACTCCACAGGTGTAATTGTAGATATGTATAATGAAGAAGATATAGGTTTAGTGGCTGAAGTAAAAGATTGAATACAGGTAAGATTATTTTGTTTTTCATCATTAGTTGGGACAATAAGGACATGTTCTTCATTCTTATTACAACATTCACTTGATTTATTATTACAATTGGAATTTATTGTTGTGGTATAAGCTATACCTTCAGATAAATTTAAATTTGAAGATAATGAAGCTGCAGCAATATTTGCCAATTGTTGATGAGGAATAGATATTGTTGAAAGTTGAGAACGAGAAGAAGAAGGTGATTCTGGAGGAGAAATACTAAGAGATGGGAAATGTAATTGATCATAAGTTAAACCTGACGAGGTTGTAGGAGTAATAATTGTAGAAAGTGTTTCTTTATGACTGTGATTAATATTTAAATGATTTGATTTGGAATTAATGTCACTATCAGATGGTATTGAAGGTAAAGTAACACTACTTTCACTGGTAGTTTGAGGTAATAAAACATTAGAGCTAGGATTTTTAATAATAACAAATTTATAATGATGGGGTACCGCATGTTTATAATCATGATGTTCTTTCATGACAGTAAATCTACCTTTCTGAATAACCTGTACTACACCAGAACCATCTTCTGCCTGCTTATTATTTTTTGAAATTGTTTCCTGTGATTTTTCTTTTTCAATTGAATCGTCATGAAGAGTTACACTTTCAGATAATGCTGATTTTCTATTTTTCTTTATATTACGTTCATTAATGCAAGTATTACATTTACTATTTACTGGAGTCTTAATAATTTGAATTGGAAATACGACACTGTCTATATTGGTCATCGCATCCTGTATACGAGAAGCGGTTGTTGTATGAATTGTTTTATCAGCTTTACTAATTTCAGTTTGGAAATTTGTAATATGGTATTTATTCACATGATTATTATTATTACCACCTATAGTTTTATCAATCCAAATATTTTTTAATTCTTCAGCAGATGGTGTATTACAATTTGGAGTAGTTGTGGCACTTGTACTTACGGATGAAGAATCATTATCATTAATTGTTGCAGGCGTAATAATAGTTGTGGTCATATCACGAGTTAAAGTACTTCCTTTATCTAAACCATAAACATTAACCTGAGAAGAAGATGTTGATGGAGTATGATTAACTTCAAAATGAATCGGTGAAACTGATGATGTTGAAGAAGAAGTTAATGGTGTATTATGGCAGTCATCATCTGATGTATCAACAATAATTTTTAATTTTGACTTCTTTGAATCATCTTTTATTAATTTTTTATCTTCTAATGTACTTGTATGTTTTGATAGAGATACTCTTCTTGGTTTTCTAGTCTGATTATTACCACCAACATTAAAGTAAACATTATCATTTCTTTCACTATTTAAAGATATTCCATAATCCCTTCTAGCAGGTGAAGAAGGTGTTGTATGATATCCATTATTCTTATTTAAAATCTTATTTAATTCATCTAAATTAGGAAGTGAAGAAGTTGCATTTAAATAACAAGTTCCAGTTGAATTTTTTCGTTGAGCAGAATGGCATATATATGGTGTACTATCTTTTAAAGATCCTGTAGCACTAACATTAAGTTTAGGTGGTATAGGGGCTATAACTTTAGTTCCATTTAAAACTTCAATTTCAAAGCGACTTAACTTCTTTGTACGATCTGGTCTTGTTGGAGTTGTAGCTTCAATATCAGATTTCTTATCAGTATCTTTTTTTACTAACATTTTTTGCTCAGTTTCATTGTTTGATAGTCCATCTACATTTACAATTTCAATACTTTCATTACATGAATCTTTTGAATCAAAAAGGGATTCTATTGATAATCTATTTTTACTATCCAATGTTTCATTAATATTTTGACTAGGAAATTTAGTGATTATTGATTTAGTAGATTCATTTAATTTTTCTGTGGGAGGATCAAATATGGATAAATCTAAACGAGGACCATAAGATTTGGTTGAACAATAAGTACTTTGTATTCCATTAACAGAATGAAATGATGGATGGTGCATATGATGGTTGCTTATATAACTATCATGATCTTCATCTTCTTCAATAATAGGAATTCCCACTTCAGCTGCAAATTCTTTTGCTGATAACTTTTCAGTACACATATTACACTCAGTTTCACTTTTTAACTTTTGCTTTAATTCTTGTAAATTATAATACGACATTGGAAATGCCTTCTTATTTTTATCTTCTTCATTTGACTGTGAGAATGATTTATATGGAGTAGTTAAATAATTATCAACATTAACCTGCTTTGAATTGCTCTTATTATCATTAAATAACAATGAAGCAGGTCTAGAAGTTGAAACTGTATTAGCATTCTGACTTAAATTTGAATTAACATTTGTATTTGCTTTACTATTAATCTGATTAGAATTATCATAAACATTTTTCTCATAAATCCCATTGTCGCTATTCACGCTATGGCTATAACTATTGTTTTTCTTATGACGATGATGAGGTACATGTAAATGGCCACTACTTCCAGTAGTAAATATTTTTGATTTAAAAAATTTATGAAAAACTTTTTTAAATTTCTTCTTATCATCCGATTTTGATTCTTTTAATGAATTCTGATTACTAAAATTTGATATTGATGAAGTTGGGGATTTTGAAAGTAATGAATTAGTATTGGAAGTTTCAGATAGAAGGGAAGGAGACGCTGACGTTGCAACGGAAAGAGAAATACTCGTAGCTGTTGATAATCTTTTGTTTTCTCCAACGTCTTTTTCTATTAAATTATTTTGCATGATATCTTAATATAAATTAATTCTATAATAAATATTCTATACTAAAGAAATTAAAAATAACTAAATAATAAAATATTCTATAATTATTTAATAATAGAATTATTATATTTCCAGGAATCCTTAATTAATAATAAAAATTGTTTTGTCAATAATATAATGATATATTATTATATAAATATGTAAATTTAGTATTCCTTAATTGTTAATAAAAAAAAAAAGTTTAAAAAAAAAAAAAAGTTTTTTTTTTTTTTTTTAAATCCTTTTTTGTAAAATTACCAGTTAAACTTTGAAATACACAGGTTATTAAATGAATAATAACCTTGTGCTTTCTAAAGTTTATAAATTAATTTCTATATAGTTGTATTCAAAATATTTATTTTTTAAGAAATATTTCTTAAGAAATATCTTATGAAATAAATTTGTTCTCTATTTTATTAGCAATTAAATTAATAAAGTTTATTTAGTTGATTATTTTTTTCTACTTTTTTTTTCCTTGATATCTAATAGTCCTTTTAAAACTATAATCATATTTTATAAAATATATATATATAATAAATTAATAATTTTAAAATCGTAAATCTAAAATTTTAAAATTATTAACTTACCAATTTATAGAATTTCAAAATGTAATTATATTATTTGAATATTTTATTAACTTTGAAAAATTGTAGTAAACATTCATTGAATTTTTGTCTTTTTTTTTTCTTCTGTTAAAATTAAGTTGTTTAAAAATGTCAATGAACTCTCAGTAAAAAAAAAATAAAAACTGTAAAAAATAATCTTTTCTATGAATTATTAATAAATAATTATATGATAATTTTATAAAAATAATTTACATACAACAAAATAATGAATTTTTATTAAAAAAAAAAAGAATATAAAATATCTATATTATTTTAATTATAGATAAATATTGTATATTTTTTTTTATATATTTCAAACTTATAAAATATATGTAATAAATAGAAATTATTATTCAATAATTTTTTTAAAAAAAATAAAAAAATTATTCACTTTCTATAAATACTATATCTTATTTAAATAATTCATCTTCAATTTTAATGATATATGATTTAACTTGTTTGATTAATTAAATATTTAAAATAAATCTAATTAAAATATTATGATATTTTGTAGATTTATTATTTGATATTATGAATAAAAAGTTGAGTAAATATGAATAGATTGATATAAAAAAAAATATTTTTTTCCTATTTTTTTTAAAAAAAAAATATAATAGAATCTTTAATTAATAAAAAAAATAGGATTAAATTAAATTTTATATGCAAATGTTGTAAATAATATATAATACTTTGATTGTTTTTTTTTTCTCTTTTGTTTTTCAATTTCTAATTAATAATATTTATATAAATTGAAAATCTCTTCTTTTCTTATTGATTATTTTTTTTTCTTGATTTACAAAATAGTATATTTTGAAAATTTTGTTTCGCATCTAAATATTTTTATAATCTATTTACTTATTCTTTCTGATTATATATTATTTGATAATTAATCTAAATATGTTAATACTAAAAAACTAGATTTAACATTTTTTAGATTAATATTAAATAATAAGTATTAATTGAATTAATACATAATTATTAAGCAATATTAAAGAAAAAAAAATTAAATAAAAAAAACATATATAATTAAAATAATAAAAAAAATTCCAAATCAAGAATAACTACTAATAATAATATTAAATAAAATAATAAATAAATATTTATAAATATGATAAAAATAATAATAAATAAATATTAAATGCTAAATATTAATATTAATAATAAATATTAATAACTATAATAATTATATTTATGATTATTTATGATTATCAAATAATAAAAAAATTTGTAATTAATAATAAAAAAAAAAGAAAAAAAGGAATAAAAATTTTTCAATATAAACGTAATATATATTACATTATAGTATAATATATTATATAAATATAATTAAATATTAAATAATTTAAATAATATTACTATTATAATATATATCCATATATAATACAATATATATGATATTTATTATATTGTTAATTTATTATTTATTATATGTAGAAAATTATGCTTAGTAATTTAGAAATAAAAGAAAGATTTGTAAATATAGTCAATTTAAATATTTATTAATAATAATTATTAATATTTTATAATATATTACCAATATATAATATAATATATTTTATTATATTATACTATATTATATATTTTAATAGCTACAAAATATTAATATAATATATTAAGTGTAATATATTTATATTGGTTTAATATATTGATTTATATTATATATATTAATAAACTCAATTTTGTAGTATTGTTATAACAATTTTTAATAAAACATATATTACAATATTATACAATAAAATATATTTAAATTATATATTCAATATAATACATTAAATAAATATATAAAATAGAATTCACTTTAAATTGAATATATTATAAATTTTCAAATATTTATATTTACTAATATATAAAATTATTTATAAATAAATTAAAATACTACAATTATAAATTAGATTATATTCGAATATATGTTATATATAGTTTGAAAATATTATAATAATTTAAATCATAAATAATATAGATTTATTATTATTATTTATTATTTTTATTATTTATTATTATTCTTTATTATTTATTTATTTATTTATTATTTATTATTTATTAATATTATTTATTTATTTATTTATTTATTTATTTATTTATTTATTTTTTTTTATTATTTATTTTTTATTATTTATTATTTATTATTTATTTTTTATTTATTTATTTATTTTTTTATGTATTTATTTATTTATGTATTTATTTATTTATATATTATTTATTTATGTATTTATTTATGTATTTATTTTATTTATTTATTTATTTATTTATTTATTTATTTATTTATTTATTTATTTATTTATTTATTTATTTATTTATTTATTTATTTATTTATTTATTTATTATAAAATTATAAAATTATAATTAATAATATTATAAGTATTTAAATATTATCATTTTACTCTAAAAACTTTTTATATAGTCATAATGAAATTCTTGTTTGTATAGTTAATTCCTATGAATAAATTATTTAAAATAATTACAAAATTAATTGTAATGTTATTTTTTTTCTTAATTATTAAAAAATATATATATTTTTCTTAATTATTAATCAAAACATATATGACTTTTAAACTTTATTTAATTTCCCTAAACAAATCGATTAATTAATATTTTGTTTATAATGAATTTTTTTTTCATTTTTTTCGTTAAATATATTATAAATTCATTAACACAAATATAAATTAATCTTCATAATTATTTAATTGCTAATAAATAAAAAAATAAATAATATAAAAGCATATTTTTAATTATTTTATATTTAATTATTAAATTTATAACTTTCAAAATTAACTTATAATATATTTATTAATTAATATACTAGAAAAATATTAATGATACTAATGCATATAATATAAAAAAAGAATAAAAAATACATTTTTAAATAATGTAAAATATTTAAAGTAATTAAATATGTTAATTATTATCTACTTTACATTAAAGTATAAATTATATATTATCTCATGTAACTAAAAAAATATTAAAATTAAATAAAATTATCTAATTCATATACTTTATTTATTTCTTTACTTTAAACAAAAAAAAAAAAAATAAAATTAACACTTTACTTTTGTCATTTGAAAATGTGATATTTAGTTTAAAATTTTAACAATTGATTTATAGAAATAATAAAAATCAATATCTTCAAACTACTACTTTTTTTTTATTTATTTAAGCCATTTATTAAAAAAAAAAAAAAAAAAAAAAAAAGTATTTGATATTTCGCCTTTTTTTCAAAAAATATTATTACATAAATGTATTAATCATACATAAAGAGTACATTATTAAATATTATTAAATATTTTATATATAATTTATTACATATTTTATATAAATATAAAAAATTTTAAAAAAACGCATATAATAATGTATACAAAAATACAAAATTATAAATTTTAAAAATTTAATTTTTATATAAATTATTCCTATAATATTATTATAAAAAGAAAAACTAAAAAAGTTTATTAATTTTAATTGTCAAAAATATATATATTATTAAACTAAAAATTCCTATTTTAGAATAGAAATCTCCTTTTATACCAATATTTTAGTATTATATATATTATAAAATAATATATTTATATTTATATTATAAAAAAATTTTTTTTTTATATTATTAATAATTCAATACAATTATTAATATGAAAATTGAATAATAACCTAACCATATTAAACAAAAATTTTATTATTGTGATTGGTCTTTATATAACATTTTATAGAATAATTTGTAATTAAACTATTTAAAGGTTAATTAATCATTACTAATAAATCAATTAAATATTTAGAAAAGATCATCTAAATTTTTTGCTTATTAAAAAAATTCATAATTAAACAATAAATAATAATTAAATGAATATTACTTATAAATCTACTATAAATCAGTTTTTATACATATAATAAATAAATAAATAAATAAATAAGTAAATAAATAAATAAATAAATAAATTTATAAAATTTACAATAATTTAATAATTATAATAAAATATTTATTTAATTTTAATGTATACATTTTTATTATATATATGTATTTTTATTATATATGTTGTACATTATAATCTGATGAAATTATTATTATTATTATTCTTTAATTTTGAAAATGATTTGATAAAAAATTTTTAACTAGCCAAAGGAATTCTTTTTTTTTTTTTTTTTTTTTTTTTTTAAATAGCGAATAAAAAAATGAATTCTATAAATGGTCAAAAAAAGTTAGTAATTATAAATAAAATTCAATTATGGCTAAAAAATATATATTAATATTTAAAGGAAACTAAAAATATCATTTTAAATAGTATTATTCAATTCAAATATTTTATAACCACTCAACCAATATATAATATAGTAGCCTTTAATTAAAATCTATGCTATAATTATAATATAGCATAGATTTAAAATTCTATTTTAATTAATCCATATATGAACTATTCTTGTCTATATATTCTTTATTTCATTTCATAATTTCATAAAATGTCTTTTTTCATTCAGTAATAATGATTTTAAGTTTTATTTTATTAATAATAATAGGAAAAATAATAATAAATAATAATATAAAAGGCTTTTCAATATGCATTTAGTAATTATTTTTTCAATTATTCTAATTATACAATACAATATTTTAAAAACGTATACATCCGTAATAAAGAACACGTTTTGTTCCTTGAAAAATTTATATATAATAATACCATATTTGGTAATTACAATAAAAGATATTATGGAAATTCTATAATTTACTTCCAAAAAAGGGTCATTCGCTTATACATAAATAGAAATTATTATTTAATTTATAGCGGATGATACAGAATAAAAATAATAAAAATGTCCTTTTTATTTTTTGTTTTATTTTTTTTATTTTCATTTTATTTTGTATTTGTACTTAATTAGTATTTCCATTGTTTAATTAAAAATTTAAATTTATAACTAGATAATTATTAATATTACAATACAAAACATTACAAAAAATAAAAATAATAATAATAATTAAATTTGTTTTTTTATGAAATAAAAAAAAAACTTAAAAAAATTATATCAACATAAAAAATAATATATAATACATTATACTTATATTATATTATAACATATATAAATTATATATTTTCACATTAAATTAAATACTATTGAGTATATAAAATTGGTCAATTAAAAAAAGATGGTAAATATTATATTGTGTAACACTTCCAACTATTGGTAATTTTTTTGATGAAATTTAAAAAGTTTAATTTATACTTTAAATTCATTATATATATAAATAATTTCCATTTAATATATATTATATTAAATCTTAAAAAATAATAATATAAATATAAACATTTTTCTACATTACAAATAAATATTATATATAATATTGTATTTATATTATTCATATATTATATATATTTTTATATATAAATTAAAAAAATTGAAATTTTTTAATTAATCTTATTAATAATAAATCATAAATACTATTAAAAATTTTTATAATTAACATAAAAAAGTATATTAATAATAAATCATAAATATTATTAAATTTTGTTTTTTATAATTAACATAAAAAAGTATAATAATAATAATAATGCTTTAATTAATGTACATAAATTATTTACATAATATATGTACATTAATGCATATTTATTAAAAATTTTATTACATAGAAAAATTAATTTTTACATTTTGACAATTTCCATCATATATATTAATAAACATTAATATAAATATATGGTTTTTATTTTATCACTGAGTCCTAATATAATGATATTAATAGCAGTTAATATAATTATTAAAAGATTTAAAGCGGATTAATGAGTTTAGAAGTTTAGACATGATTTAATGACGATATTACAATTATTCATTCTCTATTAAATTCATATATTCAATTAACTGAGTATAATATCTCATACAACTAAGAAAATATAATAGTGATTCAGTTTAATTTATTCAGGTGTATAAACAGTGATAGCAAGTATGTAATAAAAATAAATCATTAAATTCTTGTTAATTACAAATTCAAATTCCTTCATATCTATCTTTTAAAAATTATTAATACGATCGTAACAATAATAGGAATAAGTCATAAAGTCAACTTATAAAAATTAAACCCCAACTCCTTCCATTTTATATAATGATATAATTACTCCTGATATTCCAAGAAAATAATATCACAAAAAGTCCTATAAAATATTAATGATAGCATTTTGTTATACATATTTACCAGTTTTGTCGATATATATTAAATTGAATAATTTATTAACAAAAATTTAATAATAATATTTCATTTTAATAAATAAATAAACAATAATAAATAATGTTTGTGATATTAATAATTAAATGACAGAAAAACATAAAACTAATATAATTTATATAATTATTATCAAATTAATAATAAAAATATATATAATTATATAAAAAATAGTTATTATAAAAAAGGAGGGAAAAAATACAAATAATATATTTTTTCAATAAGGGAATTAATTATTTTTTAATTACATTAAAAAAAGTCTAGAACTTAAAATATAATTAAGTTTATTCATTTTTTCTATATATTTCAACACTTAAAGTATTTTTTTTTTTTTTTTTTAAAATATTGAAGAATAACTTTAAACAATTTTTTTAATGAGAAAAAATATTATTATTATAATAATTACAGAATTAAAAATTAATTTTTTTTATTATTATTTTAATTGAATTATTTAATATAAAGTTATTTAAACTACATATATATATCTTTTAATTAAAAATATTATTTATTAATATTGTTTTGGTATAATAATTTTATTATGGACAATTTAACCATTTTATTAATATAGGTTAGGCTTTAAATTTCTAATCCATAATAAATTTCATATATTTAAAAAAACACCATTAAATATATTAACTATATAGGTTTAGAGATTTTTAGGTATAAAAAAAAGATATTTTTTTAAAGATAATAAAAAAATATCAATGCTAACTGTTTAATTATTTAATTATTATATAATTATAATATATAATAATTAAATAATAAAACAGTTACTCTGCTTTTTTTTTTTTAAACAATAAATAAAAGAAATTATTTCTTTTTAGTTTAATTATTAAAAATACTTTATATATTTTTTTAAATTAGGATAAATATAGAAGAAAAAAAATTATAGAATAACCTATTTCTTTATTAAAGGTCTTAATATAACATTATAGAATTTCATATTACTATATTAAAAGTTTTAATATATATTTTATTAAATTATAATTTTTAGTAAAAGAAGAGTCTTAGATTTCTTATTATAACGCTTAATTTTTAAAATAAAAAATATCTCAAATAATAGTTTCTGTATTTTTTTTTTTTTATTTTTTTTATATTTTTAAAATATTTTATTTATATAATTAATGCACTATATGTTAATAAAACTATAAAAATTTTATTTTTATCTGAAGTTTAAAATTTATTAGTTTTGTATTTATATAGTTTACATTTTTTTTTCTTATATTCTTATTTACATTTACATTATTTAATTTTAATTATAGTTTTTTTTTTTTTTTTTTTTTTTTTTTTTTTTTAAAAAAAAATTTATTATATAAATAAATTTCAGTCTATTAATTATTCTTATATTCAACATATAAAAAGAATATATATAACCATAATTTTAAAATTATAATAATAAAATAAAATAGCCATAATTTTAAAATTATAATAATAAAATAACCATAGTTTTAAAATTTAATATTATTAAATAAGAATTAAATTTCAATTTGCATTTATACTTTTTAGTTAAAGTTTTAAGTTTTACATTTAATAATTAATTGATATATTTGATATTTATTTTTATATAAAAAATTATCTACAATATTTATAAATATTTTAAAAATTATATATATGAGTTGATATTTTATTATATTTTATTTATTTTTTTTATTTAAATAATAATAATGAAATATTAAAATAAATTAATTTAAAATAATAAAAAACGTTAAAATACGTTTTTTGTTATTTTATGGAATAATTATTTTTTTTAATTAAGTATCATATGGAATATATGTATATTTTAAATATTTTGTTTTTTTTAATATATTATACGAATTGTTTAAACAATTTCAATAAAAGTATGGATTTAATTGTATTTATCAAAATAATCAAATTTAAAATTTTATAATATTTATATTCTTATATATATATAAATAATATCTAAATTATTGGTAATATTTATATATTTTAAAAACTATATAAAAATATGTTAATTATTATACTTAATTATATATATTTAATATGGTGAAAGTTTATCAAATTTAAAAATATTAAAAAAATTAATATATATAGTATTATTTTCTTTTCTTTTATTTTATTGTTATAACCATATATGTTATTGATTATTGTTTACTTTAAACAAACATTTATTTTAAAATATTTTAGAATTTTCAAGATGTTATTATTAGTTGATAATTCTAAAAAATTATCAGTATTTTAAGTAAATATTTAATTAATAATATTTAGAATATTCATTTTAATTATTAAATAATATATTTAATTATGTTATCTTTTTTTTTTTTTTTTTTTTTTTTTTTTTTAAAAAAAATTATTTACTGACTGGTATAGAAGTAGTTTGATCGGAAAAATATTGAATTAAAGTTTTCAATTTAAAATATATCTGTATGTTTAATTGATAATATGCACAATATATAATTTTGTGCATATTATGTTTAGAACAACAATATGAATATTTATAATCGAAGAGTTATTCTAAAGTCGAAACTATTGTATATAATATAGAATTTTTTAATATTCTAAAAAAATAAATAAAAAAAAAAAAAAAAAACGAAACAAGATTAAAATTCATTTATTAATATTAAATATGAAATGAATAAAGTTCATTATATTGTATTAAAAGAATAATAATTAAAGTTGATAAAAAGAAAGAAAATTTTATCAAGAATAACTTTGAAAGAAAAAAAAAAAAGAAAAAAAAAATAAGACATATGCATAAATTGTATTCTTGAAGTCGTGTACAAAAAATATAAATTCTTAATAAATTAAATTTGGTTATGTTAAATATTATTTTAGAAGAAAGAAATTCTACATATTATAATACTTTTATATATATATATATATATATGTATTTTTGTAAATATTTAAATTGCTATTTAAATAAATTGTTTATATAATATATATTATATTATTTATATTTCAAAAAGGATATATTTATTTAAAGAAAATTATTAAGTTTTGACTTGTGATTAGAATGCATCTGCAAAGTTTAAATAATTCTAGTATATATGTATATATGTTATATATTATTATTATTATTATTATTGTATTATATATATATATGTTATATATAATTATAATTATTATTATTATTATTGTATTATATATATATATGTTATATATAATTATAATTATTATTATTATTATTATTGTATAAATAATTAATGCAATATTCATTTTTATTTATTTCAGTTTAAATAATTTTATATGCATATAGTTAAATAATTTAATAATAATTTTTGTATGTATATTATGAGTTGATGATTTAAAATATTCTGAATTATAATATCCCTTGAAAGATGTTGTTAGTGAATAATTATTCATTTTTTTTTTTTTTTGTTATAATTTTTAAATACTTTTATATCCTGATTAATGAAGTTTAAAAATATATACGAATTAAAATGGTTGAGTTTTAAAATTGTTTTTTTTTTTTTTTTTTTTTTTTTTTATTCCATATATTATGTATATGGTTATAAAATTTGAGATTATATGATAATAAATAAATTAATATTCAATTAAAAAGTAGTTCCATTACTACTAATTATTTATTGTATTCTTATATAAGTTTTATAGAATATAAATCAACAGTTTTATATTTCAAAAATATTAAAATTTTATTGATTTTAATTTTTTATTAATCAATGATACTTAATCTTTCTTATTATTTATTGTTTAACCAATAATAAGTATGTTTGTAAATGTTTGTAATTTTTATTTTTGTTTTATTTTTGTTACTGAAATGAAATCTTTTATGCTGAAAAAAAAAAAAAAAAAAAAAAAAAAAAACAGTTTTTTTTTTTTTTTTTTTCATATTTCAGCCATACTAAATTCTATTGACTTAAATAAAAATAAAAATAAAGATTAACTTATTTATATATTCATTTATGTTAAGAATGTTTTACTATTATATATAATATCATATATATATTGTTTTTCTTATCTATATGAAATTTCAAAAATTGAAGAACAAAAATCTATAATATAATGCATATTATTCAAAAATTCTAAACTGATTAAAGTTATATATATTATTATAATAATCGATCTTTTTTTTTTTTTTTTTTTTTTTTTTTTCCTTTTGAACCTCGAATTAATGAAATTAAATCAATTTTTTACATCAAGGTTTACACTTACATTTTCCAGTTTTTTTTTTTTTTTTTTTTTTTAACCAAATATTTTGTACATCATTTTTATTGAGTTTAAATATTAATAAACATAAATCATAAAAACACACACACACACAAAAAAAAAAAAAAAAAAAAAAAAGATACTATTAACATCTGAATTAAAGACAGTGTGGTGTCCACTAAACTCTCCCTTGGGTAATCTTCATCATTTCTAGTAAAAGAAGATGACTCCAAAGGCCCTATGGTTGAAATAATATCGCGATTCGAGATATTATTATTATGTCTTATCAATTCGACGTCGACGCTCTTGGTAATAATGAGTGTTGATTTATACCGATCAAATAACAACTCCAAAAAGCTGTATATGACTGGTACTGTTTTTGTTAAACCCTAACAAAGTATGGAACAGGAAGCTCCTTTGAACTTTTGTAAAGATGTTCAATTAAATGCTTCCGTTCCCCTTTATCGAAGTGCAGTTCTTCTAGAGCTGAAGTTCCACCAAGAAGGAATAGATATATTTTATGGTTGATATATCTTTCATACTCTTAAGATTGAGGTGTAATTGTTATATAAAGAGTGTCTCTTTATTTTGTCTGCAAATGTGATGAAGAGGTCATTGATGAAATCTAGTGAATTCCATCTAATAAGAGAAAAGAAAGGGCAATCAAAGATCCAATGTTCAAAAGATTGCTCACCTTGTTAACAGCAGGGGGCAATAAGAAGGGCATTCTTTTGAAACCTTTCCACTCTTAAAGGCTATTTTCGAGTTATATACATATCCATAGCGTAAAACGTATTATCTATTTGATATCTAGATTAATATGAGAGTGTTCATAACCCAACATAATAATATGTTTAGAATCCCAAAATTTATATTTATCATAGTTTTTACCTTTAATTCCTTGTTTTTTAGCAAGATCATTTACTGGAGGATGTAAAGTAGTGTAATAATACATAAAAACAATAAATCCATACTAACCCTTAATTTTCTACATATAGAATTATTTCACCTCTCAATAACTCGATTAATGAAAAAAAAAAAAAAAAAAAAAAAATAAAAAAAAAAAAAAAATAACAATAACTCGGTTAATGAAAAAAAAAAAATATTCTATATTTTTACACTAAAAAGGAATTAAGGAATGTTAATATTAAAAAAAAATAACAATAACTCGGTTAATAAAAAAAAAAAACATTTCTATATTTTTACACTAAAAAAGAATTAAAGAATGTTAATATTAAAAAAAAAAATAACAATAACTCGGTTAATGAAAAAAAAAAATATTCTATATTTTTACACTAAAAAGGAATTAAGGAATGTTAATATTAAAAAAAAAATAACAATAACTCGGTTAATAAAAAAAAAAAACATTTCTATATTTTTACACTAAAAAGGAATTAAAGAATGTTAATATTAAAAAAAAATAACAATAACTCGGTTAATGAAAAAAAAAAAATATTCTATATTTTTACACTAAAAAGGAATTAAAGAATGTTAATATTAAAAAAAAAATAACAATAACTCGGTTAATAAAAAAAAAAAAAACATTTCTATATTTTTACACTAAAAAGGAATTAAAGAATGTTTATATTAAAAAAAAAAAAAAAAAATAACAATAATAACAATATTAATATTTTTGAAAACAAACAAACAAAAAAAAAAAAAAAAAATTTTTAATCTCTATTTATTATTACTACTATTATGACTATTAATAATAATGTATAACAATAACAATATTAATATTTTTGAAAACAAACAAACAAACTAACAAACAAACCAACCAACCAACAAACAAACAAAAAAAAAATTTAATCTCTATTTGTTATTACTACTATTATAACTATTAATAATAATGTATATTAGTTTATTTCATCTGTTTTACTTTACTCTATTTGTATAAACTAATTTATTTCTTTAAACCACTATCAAGATCAAAAATACAATATATTATATAACATCATCTATTTAACAAACATATATACAATATTAATGACTTTGATATCTATCTGAATTTCCATGAATAGGTATTTAATATTTCACTTAATTTCCTTTTTTTTTTTTTTTAAAAAATATATTTTATAATTTATCACGATCATACACCATTATACATTTATATCAAAAAATTATACTTTTCTTCCTTATTTTTTTCTTTTCTTTTCTTTTTCTTTTTTTTTTTTTCTACTCTATTAGGCATTTGTCGATTTATTTAAACAAAATAATATAAATGTTTACTTTATTATTATTATTTGCACAGCAAAAAAACATTTTTGTAAAAAAAAATTGTTGATAATATAATTTAACAAAAATAAAAATAATAAGGTAAATTATATATCCTATTTGTTTTTTTCTTTTTTGAATTTTTTTTTTTTTTTTGAAATTTTTTTTTTTTTTAATTTTTTGCTTTTTTATTATTATTTTTTTTCTTATACTCTTCTTTAATTTTATATATTCTCATACGAAAAAAATAAAGGTTATTTCATAAAAGCATATACAAGTATACAAAAAAAAATTAATTAATTTAAGCAGAGGCAGCAGCAACACGTGGCTTTGGAGTAGTGTTTTCTCTGAAACCGTTCTTGAAACGTCTGGTAAGAGTCTTTAAGTACTTCATACGACCAGTACCGGTAGTCTTTCTTCTCTTACCCTTAACACTCCAGTTGTCTATTATAATTAAAATAAATTAGATACATACATTTTTTTATTAGAATATATATTTTTTATATTTTTATAAATCAAAAATTTATTATAGTAATTTTGTATAATTTCATGAAATTATATATAATCAAAATAAATTATTGAATAAGCAATTAAAAAAATATTTCATTTGAAATGTAATTAATATTTATATGAGTATTTAATTTCATTTTCAATATAATTATATTTTTATGATATAATACAAAAAAGTTGTTTTATTAGTTAATAAATGTAATTAATATTTGTATTAAGTGTATTTAATTTCATTTTCAATAAATTAATTTATAATTTTTATAATTTAATATGAAAAAGTTGTTTTATTAGTTATATATAATGATAATATAATTTTTAAAATTGATATCTATTAGTATAAATGATAAAAATTTCAAATTCATGATATAATTTATTGTATATAATTTTAATTTCATTGGATTATTTTGATATTATGTTTCCTGTATATTTTTTCAACTTTCTTCATTTTTTCCTGTCCTGTATATTCCATTAAATTGCTTATAAAATTCATTGTATCATTTTATATAATTTCCCACAAATTCTATTGAATTTTAAAATTTAATATTTACATTTTCTGGTTTTGGCAGCTGGGTAACCACATTGACCACAGGTCTTCTTTTGGTTGTGGAAACTACGACGACCACATCTTGGGCAAAGAGTGTGGGTCTTGGTATGACGTTCACCATTACTAGTAGTACCTTTAGTCTATTAGTTCAATTAATAAATTTACAATTGAAAAATGTACATTTTAAATTTCAAATTAATTTCAATTATAATTTCATTGAGAATCAAAATTTCATTGAGAATTAAAAATATTTTTTTTAACAAAAGTTATATGTATTCAATTACAATATAAATAATTTATAAGTAATAATTATATAATTAGTTATTTAGTATAAATATTATTTATTAGAGTAAAAAATCTATAAAAATAATAATATATATATAAATGACATATAACATATATATATTTAACCTTTCTTTAAACTAATTAAATATAATATCATGATACACATCACTTATTTAAAAACAAAGTATTATATATAATAGTTTATATATTAGGGTTACATATATAACTTATATATATAAACTTCATAACAATAAACAAAAAAAATGAAAGTTTATAACAAAACTCATCCATTATTTAATGGATGAATGGACTTAAAATAATAAACAAAGACACTTCATTAAAAAAAATTATAAAAAAAAAACAATAAAATATAATTTGTATTTGCCAGACAACCAGGTATGTTATAAACATTCCTTGGTTAATTCATAGCATACATACCATTTTTACAAATTAAACCGACACAACAAAAGTCGATATTTTTGTTTAGAGAGAGGACAAAAAAACGAAAACTTAATTCAAAATTATTTTGATTGATAAATACAATAAAATGATTGGTCAATTAGTTACATTTTCAATTAAATACGTTTAAAAATATATATAAATTTACGTATTAAATGAAATGTATACATTAACTACAAAAAAAAAACAATAATTCCATTATATTTATAATAATTCATCATTAATTTTACAAAAAAATAAAAAAAAAAAAGAAAAAGATTTTTTTAAAAAATTTCTAACACATTATTCAAATAAAATATTAACCAATCATATAAAAATATTATTGATAAATATACGAATAATAGAACGACACGTGACTATAAACATACTTTGAAATTTCAATTTTAATTAATAGTTAGATTTCCTCTCTTTCAATTTTATAACGATCATTTTGGATAGTTAAAAATGGTAATATGATGAACAGTTAATGGATTGATTATATAATTAATTTATTAAATAATGAATTATATAAGATACTAATGTATTATTATTTTATTATTTTAATCATTTATAAACACTATTTTATTTTTATATTATATATGAAATATAATTTATGTTGATAAAAATATTATATCGATGATAAATCATATATTTAACGAAATGGATGGATTATAATATGTTAATAACAATAATATTAAAATGAAATATTAAAAATGGAAACTTAACAATATATAATGGACAATGACATTACATGAAATAATAAATTCAAATTCAAATAAATATAAATTACAATTTCAATTATAATAGACTAAAGGTACTACCAGTAATGGTGAACGTCACACCAAGACCCACACTCTTTGCCCAAGATGTGGTCGTCGTAGTTTCCACAACCAAAAGAAGACCTGTGGTCAATGTGGTTACCCAGCTGCCAAAACCAGAAAATGTAAATATTATTAAAAAAAAATAATTAACGATTTAATATAAAAATTAATTTATATAAATTAGAGAAAAGGAAATATGAAATAATAATGAATTATTTTTTTTATTTATTATAAATATATATAATAAATTATCAATAATTATTTATAAATAGACAACTGGAGTGTTAAGGGTAAGAGAAGAAAGACTACCGGTACCGGTCGTATGAAGTACTTAAAGACTCTCACCAGACGTTTCAAGAACGGTTTCAGAGAAAACACTACTCCAAAGCCACGTGTTGCTGCTACCTCTGCTTAAATTTAGACGTTAAAAATTTAAATGTATAGTGTTAAACTCAGTGGTTTAATATTTATAAAAATGCCTTTATCATTTAGATCAATAAAGTATATATATATTCGATATATATATAGTATAAGATAAAATCAAAAAAAAAAATATATATATATATATATGTTATATATTTTATTATTTTTATATTATATAGTGTTTTATGAATATGTGGTTTTTTTTATGGTGTAAATTTGTTTGTATTGGTATATAAGAATTTATTATGAAAGATTTTTATTTATAATATTATTGGGAATTTTTTTATTTTATTTATAATATTTTTATCTGGGAATTTTTTTTTATTAATAATTATATTTTATGTGGATATTTTATGGGATAATTTTATAGGATTAATTGATTATTAAAATAAATACATAACCCATAAATTATTATAAAAATTTTAATTTAAATTTTAATAAATAAATAAGTAAATTAAAAAAAAAATTAACCTTAAATGTAAAAGAAAACTTGTAAAATAAATACTACTACTTAATTTTGTTACAATTAATAGAAATAAAAACAAATCCTACTACTTTTATTTTGTTACAATTAATAAAAAACTACTACTTTTATTTTGTTACAATAGAAAAAAGTTCCCAACTTTTAAGTACATTATAAAACTTTTTTAAAGTTAACATAAATCTCCAAATCATATTTGTACCTTGTATAAATTTAATAATACATTTTTTCAAAAAATATTAAATAATAAAAATTACACCAATTTAACTATATTTCTACTTATTTTTGCTCCTTATAATAATGCTAATACTTAAAAAATATATATTTTTTATATTGAAATTAAAAAAAAAAGAAATAATAATCCAATTATAAATAATTTCTTTTTTAAATAAATAATAATTTGTTTATTTAAATAAATAAATATGTGTATATTTAATTATTACACAATGCGTTGAGGGTTAAAAAATGATCTCTAAAAAATTAAATATAATATTCTATTTTCATTAAAAAAAAAGAGGGTTTTGTTCTATAATAAAACTTTTATTAATTTTGATTGCATTTTGATCAATTACACTAATCTTTTTAATAGTTCAAAAATTTTAGTTAACTTAAGCACTACATTTTATTAATATTAATATTTATATCAATTTATATATAGTATAAAATTAAATATATAAAATAAATAATAATAAAAACATTTAGTATATTTGTTAATATTTTAAAATTTAAAATTTAAATATATTTAATATTTAATATTTATTTCATGAATAACTTACATCAATTCAACTTTTCCACCAACAGCATTGATCTTTTGTTCAGCCTTACGAGAAACGAATCTGGTCTTAAGGACAAATGGTTTGTTTGGAAGCTTACCCTTACCTAAAACCTTACCGAAACCAGCACGCTTGGCGTCAATAACTGGAATGTTGGTTTCAGAGGCGTTAGCACGGGTTTGTTCAGAAACTAAGTTCCAGAGAGTTTCAACATTAACAGTTGGACGGTGGAACTTGTTTTGGGTCTTGTGGAAGTATCTCATACCAACCTTACCGAAGTAACCTGGGTGATACTTATCCATGTTAATTCTGTGGTGAGTTAAACCACCAGCCTATTTTATATATAATAGTTGTTAATTATAAAAAATATATATTTTATAATAATTAATATACATTGCCTTTTTATTATTAATCTTCAAATATATATAATTATATATATTATTAAAAACTTACCAAACCGCGACCTCCTGGGTGTTTTCTGTGCTTACCAATTCTACCGTGACCGGCAGAGACGTGTCCACGCTTCTTTCTATTCTTACTAAATCTAGCTGGCTATATTATTCCAATTATAATTATAATTTTTTATAAAAAAAAATAATATAATTTATAAATTATTAATAATCCTAACATCACATTTTTGATATAAAATTTTCTTATTTTTATTTTTTTTTTCTTTGAACTAGATTATACATCCATTCATCAAAAGATAAATCATGTATAAAAATCCATTAAATTTTTTAACTATATTTTTTATTTCTCATATTAACAACTGAATTTTCATCTATTATTTCATTTTATCCATTAAATATTTACCATTATGATCACACTCTAATTACAGATATGTGAGAAGAGGAAGAAAAATTTTATTTCTCATTTAATTTTGCTTTTGATTCTTGAATGGAGTATTTGATTATAACTATCAAATGATTGGCTTTTCGTTGATATTATATTCAAAATTTATATTGAATATTTATAAATAATATATATTTATTTGAATATATGATTGGTCAAAAAATCTTATAATAAATAACAAATCATAGTTATTATAACAATTATATATGTTTATTATATTCTTAATTATAATTATTATTTATTATTATAATTATAATAATTATAATAATTATTTATTAATTAATTTTTATTATTGATTAAATCTTTAAAATATTTCTAGATGTTACTATTACGGTTATTTTATTTTACGGTTATTTTATTTTTTTTTTAAATTTTTTTTTAAAAAAAAAAAAGAATAAGTATTTTATTAAAATAAAAAAACAAACATATATATTTATATATTATATAGTTTAAATACTAAATAATATAGTTATATTAATATATTAGATAATATCGGTTAAACTATATATTTAAGGATTTTTTTATAATTTTTTTTTTCAATAATTTATTTATTTGTTGTGGAATAAAAAAGATCGAAATAATTATAAAGAAAGATCAAATAATAATAAAAAAAGATTTTTTTTTTTTTCTTCTAGAAATATATTAATAAAAATAAATAAATAAGTTAATAAATAAATAAATAAATAAATAAATAAATTAATAATAAATAATTATAATTAATTAATTAGTAGTTAAAATTTTTCACAATGCCACAAATGAATAAAGGAGGTAAATTCATTTTTGGAAAGTCCTTAATAAGGGATAATGGAATCCTTCAATTTCCAACACAAGCAATAAAAGAATATAATATAATAGATGAAGGGAAAATTTATTTATTTACTGGTAGTAAAAGTACAGGTGGTTTTTGTGTTACAAGAAAAGGACTACTTGAACCATCAAAACTTAGTCATATATTGACAGATACTCCAAGGCTTAAAGATTATACATCAAAGCCAGGAGAGTTTATTAAATATAAGGGACGTTCATATGCATGGGTTAATATCACAAAAAATGGTGAAATTGAGTTAACAGATGAGATGATGTCGTTCCTTAAACTTAAACCAGGAATGAAATTACTCTCTATTCGTAGTAGTAATATCGCGTTTACAATGGGTGCAAAAGGTCCATTAATTAAAGAATCATTTAAACATGAAAAAGAAATCCCTTTATTTAAATAATAATGAATAATTTTTTTAATATCAAAATTTTTTCTTTTATTATTAATATTATTTATTTAAATTTATTTTTTATTATTTTATAATTTAATATGAATGAAGAATTTTTTTTTTTGTATTTAAATAATAATGAATATTTTTTAATATCAATATTTAAATATATAATTTTAACATATGAGATAATATATTTTTTTCTTTTAAAGTTATTTTTCTATTAAATTATTTTTTTTTATTTTTGCAAGATAATATTTTTTTATTTTTCTATTTTAACAAGATAATATAATTCTTTTCTTTTAAAATTTTTTTTAAAATTATTTTTTTTTATTTTTCTATTTTAACAAGAGAATATTTTATTTCTTTTTAAAATTTTTTTTAAAATTATTTTTTTTTATTTTTCTATTTTAACAAGAGAATATTTTATTTCTTTTTAAAAATATATTTTTTTTCTTGTAAAGATATTTTTTTAATTAATAAGTGAATATTATTTTTTACTTTTAAAGATATTTAATATTTATTATTATTTGTAATTTTATAATTAATTATTATTTTTTTTTATTATTACTTTCTATTTATTATTAATTGTACAGTTTTAATTAAGATTACAGAATATAAATAAAAATATATATTAGTTTTAGAATAACTTTTAAAAATTTTTGATACTTTATATATTTATATATACAGTAATATTAAAATTGTTATGTAATATAACAATCATATAAATAATTGTAAATAATCAACAATTATATAAATAATTTATAAAAGTTTTTTCTACTATATTAAAGCAAAAACTTTTCTAAATATTATTAATTAAACGTATTCCATTTTTAATAATTATTATAAAACTTGTTTTGAAAATGAATTTTTAATAATTATTATAAAACTTATTTTGAAAATATATTTTTAATTATTATAAAACTTATTTTGAAAATATATTTTTAATTATTATAAAACTTATTTTGAAAATATATTTTTAATTATTATAAAACTTATTTTGAAAATATATTTTTAATTATTGTAAAACTTATTTTGAGAATGCATTTTTGAGAATGCATTTTTTTAAATCTAATTAAATAAATATATATAAATAAATAATAAATATAATTTTTAAATATTTTAAATATTCTATAAAATTAAAATATCTTATTTATAATTAATTTAAAGAAAACTTAGTCTTAACATATGAATTATCAGTATATGACATTCGAACAGTTCTTTATTTCCTTTTTGGTAGAAAGATTAATAAGCAATTGTGAAATTTTTGATAATAGGAAGTGGGCCAAAATATTCAAGTATTAAACTGATAATGGTAAATATTCTCACATCCTATATATTGATCAAATTCCTTCCTCAACACAATAATATTTGTCATCGCCAAACGAAAAATGTATCCTCTTCAAAAAATGTAAACTTGAACAGATTATCATAGCTAATAAACCAATAAGAGTAGCTAGTAATTTCTATTGGGAGGCTCGGTTATATATTACTTATATACAATATTGCCTATCTTAATTGTTTATTGTATAATAAAATTCTTTATTATTGGCTTTTGAGTTATAATAACTACATCGAAATCTAGACACATATGAAATTAATATGTTCCTCTTTAAAATCTTTTTTTTTTGGAATTTATGGACTATTCTACTGTTATTATGGATTTATCAAGCTACCTTTTAAGATTAATATAGATTGATTCTCTTCCTCGGTTTTTTAAGATCTATATTTAAGACTAATTTACTTGTTTTGGATTGTTATAATGTATCTAGGAAGGAATGTAATTTAAAATCATACTCTAGGATTTTTTATTATTCAGTTAATCTATCAATATAATTTAGCAGACAAATGCTATTATTACTTTATTGAATTTTAATACTTGAATATTACATAGAATCATAAAAAAATACATGTAATATCATAAATATATGCAAAATATAAAAAATTATAGGAAGAAGGATAAAAATAAAAAAAATAATAATAAAGAAGATTATAAGTAGAGATGTATACTAAAGAAGTAGTAAATCAAGTTATAAATTATTTAATATATAATAAAATTCTTTATTATTCGCTTTTGAGTTATAATAATTACATCAAAATCTAGACACATATGAAATTAATATGTTCTTCTTTAAAATCTTTTTTTTTGGAATTTATGGACTATTCTACCATTATTATGGATTTATCAAGATACCTTTTAAGATTAATATAGATTGATTCTCTTCCACAGTTTTTTAAGATCTATATTTAAGACTAATTTACTTGTTTTGGATTGTTATAATGTAACTAGGAAGGAATGTAGTTTAAAGTCATACTCTAGGATCTTTTATTATTCAGTTATTATATCAATATAATTTAGCAGACCAATTCTATTATTACTTTATTGAATTTTAATACTTGAATGTTACATAGAATCATAAAATGCATGTAATATCATAAAAATATGCAAAATATAATAAATTATAGGAAGAAGGATAAAAATAAAATAAAAAGATAAAGAAGATTATAAGTAGAGATGTATACTAAAGGAGTAGTAAATCAAGTTATAAATTACTTATTATATAATAAAATTCTTTATTATTCGCTTTTGAGTTATAATAATTACATCGAAATCTAATCACATATGAAATTAATATGTTCCTTTTTAGAATCTTTTTTTTGGAATTTATGGACTATTCTACTGTTATTATGGATTTATCAAGCTACCTTTTAAGATTAATATAGATTGATTCTCTTCCTCGGTTTTTTAAGATCTATATTTAAGACTAATTTACTTGTTTTGGATTGTTATAATGTATCTAGGAAGGAATGTAGTTTAAAGTCATACTCTTGGATCTTTTATTATTCAGTTATTATATCAATATAATTTAGCAGACAAATTCTATTATTACTTTATTGAATTTTAATACTTGAATATTACATAGAATCATAAAAAAAATGCATGTAATATCATAGAAATATACAAAATATAAAAAATTATAGGAAGAAGAATAAAAATAAAAAAAATAAAAAATAAAAAAAAAAGATGATTATAAGTAGAGATGTATACTAAAGGAGTAGTAAATCAAGTTATAAATTATTTATTATATAATAAAATTCTTTATTATTGGCTTTTGAGTTATAATAATTACATCGAAATCTAGACACATATGAAATTAATATGTTCCTTTTTAGAATCTTCTTTTTGAAATTTATGGACTATTCTACCATTATTATGGATTTATCAAGATACCTTTTAAGATTAATATAGATTGATTCTCTTCCACAGTTTTTTAAGATCTATATTTAAGACTAATTTACTTGTTTTGGATTGTTATAATGTAACTAGGAAGGAATGTAGTTTAAAGTCATTCTCTAGGACCCTTTATTATTCAGTTATTATATCAAAATAATATAGCAGACAAATTCTATTATTACTTTATTAAATTTTAATATTTGAATGTTATATAGAATTATAAAATTCATGTAATATCATAAATAAATGCAAAATATAAAATATTATAGGAAAAAAGATAAAAATAAAAATAATAATAATAAAGAAGATTATAAGTAGAGATGTATACTAAAGGAGTAGTAAATCAACTGATAAATTATTTATGATAAAATAAAATTCTTTATTATTGGCTTTTGAGTTATAATAATTACCTCGAAATTTAGACACATATGAAATTAATATATTTCTTTTTAGAATCTTTTTTTTTTTTTTTTTGGAAATTATGGACTATTCTACCATTATTATGGATTTATCAAGCTACCTTTTAAGATTAATATACATCAAAACCTAGACACATATGAAATTAATATGTTTTTCTTTAGAATCTTTTTTTTGGAATTTATGGACTACTCTACTGTTATTATGGATTTATCAAGCAACTTTTTAAGATTAATATAGATTGATTCCTTTCATCGGTTTTTTAAGATCTATTTTTAAAACTAATTTACTTCTTTTGGATTGTAATAATGTATCTAGGAAGGAATATTTAAAGTCATACTCTGGGATCTTTTATTATTCAATTAATATATCAATATAATTTAGCAGACAAATTCTATTATTACTTTATTAAAATTTTTAAAATTTAATAATAAAGAGAAAAGAAAAGACAAAAAAAAAAGAAAAAATAAAGGAATGATATAATATTATCACTATAATTAATAGTTTTTCAATAGAATTTAATAATTAATAATTAATTAGATTTAAATCATACTTAAAAAAATAAATATATTTTTCAAAATATAAGTATTGTAATAAAATTAATAAAATTTTAATAAAAAAAAGTAATAAAAAATATA